>JAAOAY010000149.1:0-70882 GCA_013396255.1 Fusarium sp. NRRL 25303
ATATTAGGTTTATATTTGCAGAATATACAAGGCCTTTATATTCAATATTTTATAAAGTATCATATAGAGAGTTGTCTAGCCTCGTAATTATCGTGTTTAGTTTCTTTCCCTAAAGTAGGTTTACTAAGTACGGCTTGATGTATATGGAATAATTATCTAGGCTTCGTAACTACAGGTAAGTTGCTCGGTCATAGACAGCTTGCATATTCCACTTCTATAGTTGGATTTTCAATTGGCACTAACCGTGCAAGTCCCACGTAATACGGGATGGCAGAGACATGGATGTGAGCACATCATACACGCCCTAAATCGTACCATTGAAATTGTGCACTAATGGTCTGTTCCCGCTGTTTGATTAAGTACCCTTCTCATCTCTTCATTTTTTGTCGATGCTCCATAGTGAAACTTCATTGCTGTAGTCGGAGACGCCGCCTGTTACCTGAAGATCGCACAACTGGACGAATGAACGTGATGGACATGCTGCAAATTCGATCAGGGGTGGAATTGACAGATCGCCAGTCGAAGGTCCTGGAAATCGTGGAGCGCACAGCCTCTTCGCTCTCGGCCTTGGGTGTTGTCACGATCATAACAGTATTCTGCATGGTGCCAAGGTTCCGGAATCCTATGCATCGCCTTATCTTTATCAACGCCTTTTACAATGCATTTGATATCACTTGCACCATGATCTCGATAAGCGGGCCCGCAGCTGGTGACACCTCAGCTTTGTGTCAGTTCCAAGCATTCCTCAATCAGATGTATGTGCAAAGCAAGGAGTCAGCTGTCAGTTCGGTGGTATTGACAACATGACTGCAGGTTTCCATTAGCCGACGTGCTTTGGACGCTTGCTATGGCTATCGACGTATTCCTTGTTGTTTTTTGTCGCTATGACGTCAAGGCATTGAAAAGGCTGGAACGAATTTACGCGACTATCATCACCACGCTCACGTTTGTTCCTGCTATCGTTCTCCTCTTCGTCCGCACCGAAGCAAAAGGGCCTCTGTACGGCAGTGTGACAGTGAGAGCCTGTGGGTCAGTGAGCGCATGACAACGACTGACGTATTGTTCATGGTAGTTATGGTGTTCCATCGCACCAAAGTGGGTGCTCTTCCGGATTATTCTTTATTATGCTCCTATCTGGCATGTCTTGTCCCATCATTCGCTTCGATTCACGGCGCTAACTCCAAGTCTTCGGTGCCGCACAGGTTGGTGATTTTCATCATCATAGGTATCTATCTCCTGGTCAGCGTCCAGATTAGCCGACGAAGACATGCCTTTGAAGCTATTGAAAAAGACTTCATTCCCCTAGATGACACGACTGCGTCTACTACCGCCTTACAGGATGCAGACGAGTCCAATGTCGAATTGCGCCCACAGTTCAGGTACGAGAATACAGCACATCCTGGAATTGAATCTCTGGAAACCATGACTCTGCAGCCTTCCACAGTGCCGCACAACGTCAATGCCATGCATAGTCGCACCGGTTCATTTTATCAAGGTTTATCGTTTAGACAGTACATTCTCATGCCTCTGTTTTTCTCTCTTGCACTACTGTCGGTATGGATTGCACCCTCGATAAATCGGATTGGGTCTTTTATCAAACCTGATTTCTCATCTTATCCCCTTTTACTTTGTGTTGGCGCAACGGGGTCACTACGCGGCTTTTGGAATGGGGTGGTATTTGTAACAATTGGTTTAAAAACGCGGGAAAGACGATAGGGCACTTGCTGGATAAACTATGTAATAAGCTTCTGACTATTGAGCAAAAATGGATTACCCTCAGAACACTGTTGAGGCTTAGCCTTCAACAGCGATGTGGCCGACGGCTGAGTAATGAACTACGTTAGAACAAGTTTCGAATTTCTTGGAATCTAGAGTCTCGGGATCTCCTTCGGACCATATGATTAGCAAACGGGGGGACTTCATGGTGAATCTAACGGCTTCTGAAACAAGACGTGTAACGCAGGGAGTATTTATTTCCGACGAGGAAGCTCCATATCGTAGTGCTGACTCGTCGTCGAGCTCAACTAGATAACTGAGGCCCAGGCTACCCACATTGCGTTGCACTGACGCGAAAGACCACGACTTGTTAGCACGTGCAGTGATGAATACAGCTGGTGGCACGAAGAGCTTTCACATCTTTTTTTACGCGACTAGTCCTTGCCCGGCCGCGTCAGCGTGACAGATGATCACGCAATGGTGTCGCGATTCGGACTGTTGGCCGTACATGTCGAAGCATCACAAGTCCAGTCGACATCTCTCGGTTTAGTTTGACAAACATGTAAAGACAATGGAAGAACAACAGGTACGAGTTATTAGTGAAGAGAGACCAAGCACTGGGGGATGCCCATGGAATTCGGCTTACCTCACCATGGGTTTCTCATGTGGATAGCCCAGCTAGCTTGTCTAGGACCGGTATAACAGACGCGTTTTTAAAAGTAAACTGTTGGGACGAGTTGTCTGATGAATACAGCCACGATAATGTGAGTAACTTGTTTACCCGCAACAAGGATATCGGCGATGATGAATAGTGGTAAGACAAGGATATTGGAGAAGATCTTGAGGGCATGGATTTAGCTGGATGCTGAGTCTTGATGGGTCTGTGAGCTCCTGCTGTATATAATATGATCTGTGAGAACAAATTCACAATCTGGCGTCCATCTCCTCAGGGGCCTGAAAATGTTGTCGAGAACGATGTAAGGTAGGATGCTGCCGAATGGTAACGAGTATTTCTTGAGTTAGCAAACGAGTTCGAAGTTGAAGCATTGAGATGGCTTTAGCAGATTACTACTTCGCTCTTATTCCTATGGATAGAAAGCTGCTTGATTGCTGAAAGTCAACTCAATAAGCAAATGACTAGACCTATCCGCTAGTAGTTTCACGGATGTTTCTGTGCTAACTAACAGTAAATACGGCTAATTCATCCGTGTTGTCTCGAGCTTTAGTCCTCCTATGCTCCCGTATTTGTCGCTTATTTCCTTTGTATTGCTTTTTCTTCTTCCAGATACCCCAAAGAAACTTAAGCAGAGATCGGGTTGAGCCTTGAATAGTATGACATAAAGGTCTCGGTAGGTTTACCGCTATTTCCTGCGTCTGGTTTTCTTGCACTCGCTGGAGCATCCTTTCACGATGAGCCATCTGTCCTCACAGTATCAGCTTGTCTTCTCCAACGGTAGCTTCACGTACAGCGCAGGCTGAGTTTTGAGCAAACTTTCATGCAGATGACGGAGGATATCTGGCACCAAAAGTAATGAGTGTATAGACGCTCGCAAAGAAGTTGTGGATAACCTTGATTTCAACAAAGCAAAAGCTCTCTCGTATTCGACTCTTGTCATACTAAGTTAGGCACATTCTTGAAATTACCTTACCTAGTGTCGGGTTAGCTCCGCTGGAACGTTTAGCCCCGGAGCAGCTGAAACTAGGCCAAGTGAGATACAGATACCGCCGGCGGCCGTAGTAAAACGAATTTAACGATTATTCCTACTTTCCCGCTATCAAATCTAACTTGGTGGCAATGATATTGGCAATAGCGTAGCGGCCGATGCCTCCCGTGGTAATTTGCAAGCATGGCAAAATGAACGAAAAGGCGCAGGATTGTCGGTCATGATTCCCGAGTCAGAAAGGCCGCCTCCGGTGAGGGATGAGATATTCGACCCTGTAGTACGTAGTTATGTAACCATTGTAATAATTTGGAAGAGTCCAGATTATTAGGTAAGGGTTGCTGGAATAGTCAATAGCGCATGCATCGTGGGCTCATTAATATCGATACCAGCAGGTTGCTGGGGAGAATGCCATGTTTGCCCGGTTATAAACAATAAAGAGTTTGTAATGAGATCAGGTATGCACTTCTCGTTGATTAACTGTCTGTTGCATCCTGTGCAAAAATGTCCAGATTGGTGCACACAAATTCCTCAAGACATTTATTATAATCACACCAATTTCTAGATTTCTCTTCTCAATGGATCAACTAAATCATCACCTCATACACTTTGTTATACGATTTCTTTCAGTGCGGTATGACAAGTACAGTCCCAATGGATAGGCGGCTTTCAAGAGGCCAAAAGAAAAAACTCAAATCGAAACGGAGGAAAGGAAGACTCACACGTCTCATCGACAGCCCTTCAGACCTCAGCATTGTCCAAATCAACGTCAAGACTGCGCCAGAGAGAGTCCAGTCGCTCAAAAGTTGGATTTACAATTGCGATCACAGGGTTGACATTCTCTGCCTCCAAGATATCCCTCTCAACATCAGAGCCACTCAGTTTCCTGACCATATTCTTGCCTTTGGACTCAATAACCCTGAGCTTCTCCCTCCAAAGACCGACGATCAAGGGAAGACCAGAAAACGAAAGGCGATCCACATCACAAACCAGTATCTGGAGAAGGAGAAGCTACACGCAGTTGCTTACCTCATACACAAGTCCATCCCAGTTGCAGATTGGGACATTGAATTCCATGACGATGTAAACATTGGGTTGGCTGCCACACTGCTGCTGCGGATTAGTGATGATCAAACCATTGCAATCCAAAATGTCTACAATCAGCAGAAGAATTTCAAGATCCCGGATCTTCTGCGGAGGGTCACTGCAACTGGTGAAGACTTTCTTGTCGGCGATTTCAACCTTCACCATCAGTCATGGAGTGGCGACAACGTAACCACGATCGAGCCCCAAGCCATCGAGCTCGCCAACGGCCTTGACGAGGCCGGCATGTAGCTCTTGACTACCCGTGGTTTTCGCACCTACGCCAGAGGAAAACATCTCACTGGCGAATACAGCTCTACCATTGACCTTACCTACGCCAGCCCGTCTCTCATCCCGTTTGTGCGCAAATGGCAGTCGCCAGATGTACCAGGCTTCGATTCCGATCACCGTGTCATCATGACCACATCGAACCTCAAGGTCAACCGAGTTCCCAGCACCTACTACATCTGGAAGGGCGCAGAACCCGACAAGTCCCGTGCGTGTGTTGGTGGGTCACGGAAACCCATTGGGTTTCCGGCACTTACAACCCCCGCCATGGTCGACAACTACGCCCGTAAGGTCGGTCTGGCATTCGGTCCGGCAATTGAGACGCTGGTACCTCTAGCGGCCCTGCCAGGGTCGAAGCGATCCAAGTCCCGGCCTAGCCTTGTCACTCAGCGAGCCCAGAATCTTCTGAGACTTTCAGACAAGAGCACAACGCTGGCGTCTCTACCGAAAGTCAGCAGCATTACAAGGTCAAATTCTTTGCTCAAAACGTCATTCGCAAAGAGCGCTCCGCTTCCTTCCATCGCATGCTCTCCCAAGACATCGCGAAACGCAGAAGACTCTGCTTTTGGGCCCGAAGGGGAGCGAGCTGGAACAAGAAGGCTCTCATGCCCATCCGACAGCTCAAGGCCAACAATGTTACCCATCGTACGCCTGATGGCATGGCTGGCTGCTTCAAACAGGCCATGTGGCCAGACGGGACCAGTGACGAACAGCAAGTCCCCCCCGACCGACCACCACCCGACGACTCCGACAAAGTCCCTTTCGTTGTTTCACAGGACTTGGAAAGTCCGAGGTCAAGAGTCTGATCACTGGCGCGCCTAGTGGTAAGGCAGCAGGGCCAGACCTGTTGGCCTACGAAGGTATGAAGATGGCCCACGAGGAGCTTTTGCCTTACCTTCACCACCTGTTTGCAGCCTGCCTCAAGCTCGGTCATCATCCCGCTGCCTTCAAACAGGCTTGCACAATAATGCTGCGAAAGGGAGGCAAGGATGACTACGAGCAGCCCAAGAGCTGGCGACCGGTCGCTTTGCTTCCTTGTATGGGAAAGCTTCTCGAGAAGATCTTCACCTATCGACTCAAACAGCTTGCTGTCGAGCACAGCCTCCTCCCCGACGTACAGTTTGGCACTCCCGGGAAGTGCACCACCAAGGCGATACAATACCTGCTCAACAACGTCTACTACGCCTGGACCGACAAGATCCAGCGATTGGCTACTATTATGGGTCTTGACATCACGGGCGCGTAAGACAGGGTCGACCGGGTGAAGCTCATGAGGATTCTGCAAGAGACTGGCCTACCGGAATGGATGCTCAGTTTCATCTGGTCCTTTCTTACCGATCGCATCACCGACATGAGACTCCCGGGCTTCACCTCATCCAGCTTCTGGGTCAACATGGGCATTCCTCAGGGCAGTCCCTTGTCTCCCATACTCTTCCTTTTCTTCTCGATGCCCATCGTCGGTGCTGCCTCCGAATGCACCAACTCCAAGGTCAAGATCTACCCCTTCGCCTACGTCGACGATACCTACCTGCTTGCCGTGTCCAATGATTTCGAAGACAACTGCAAGGCGCTGAAGGAATGCCATGACAGGATCATGGTATGAGCCAACTCGGTTGGCGTATCTTTCTCGCCTCACAAATACCACGTCATGCACTTCTATCCTCCTCGTGGCCAAGTTAAGCCTTGTACCCTGATGCCGAAGATCCCCAGACTTGAGGGAAACAAGCCCGAAGCTTCAATAAGAATTCTGGGTGTTGAGGTTGACAACAAGCTCAATTGGCAAGCACACGCTTTAGGGGTAAGATCAAAACATCGTAGGGACTGTTTGTCACATACTAACTCGTCTTCATAGCTGGGTGCAAAGGTCAACGCTAAGATGAACGACATCGCTCGAATCTGTAATACAACTGCAGGTCCCGACATGATAGTCTTGAGGCAGCTCTATATCACCACCGTTAGACCGATCATATCACACGGCTGCGGCGCTTGGTTCATATATGGGGAGGGCAAGGTCAAGTATCAGATCACGCAGGAACTGGGACGCTATCTGAGTAGGATTCAGAACCAATGCCTGAGGATAGTCACTGGAGCACTCGTTCGTACCAAGGGGCGAGCAGTCAACAAGGAGGTATATGTTGAAGACATCCTCGTGTACCTGGATAGGGTCGCGACAGTGCAGAGAGCGCGCGCTCTAGACACTCCAGACCACCAAAGGCTTCGCAGAATCCGACGGCAGGGCAGGAAGCCAGCCGAGTTTGACCTCCATCCATACCACGCGCTGAACCACGCAGCCAGATACCTTTTGGAGAGAGCTAACGAGTCGTGTAGGGACAGATCACCCAACAATGTGAGGAAGGCGATGGTTAAGATTGCTAAGCAGGACTCGCACGAGATGTCATGCAAGATCTGGAACCGGCACGTACAAGAACGCAATAATGAGCTTTCACGATTTCGCAGCGCAGCCGATATGGACAAGGCTGGATGGGGACCTCACAACCTCAAACGCTACCGCGGCCTGTCTCGAGCACAAAGCACGATGCTGATACAGTGCCAAACCAGTTACATCGCCCTCAACAAGTACTTGCACTGGATTAATGTAAGCCTCTCCCCCCACGAGCCAACGTTGCTAACCATGGTTCAGGCCTACGAGAGTCTGGTTTGTGATTGCGGAGCCGCCGACGAGACTGTCTTTCACGCGTTCATCCAGTGCGAGATGCTAGCAACAGCCCGAATAGAGCTGTACACTGCACTCGAACACCAAGACTTCTACAGGATACTGTCCGAGAAGCCCGAGATCGCTGCCGACTGGGCGATAACGCATTTCGAAATCCCCCAGTTCGAGTGCGCCAAACTAGACTCCCGATTCAATTCGGTTGAGTCATCTACCTCTGCCTCCCAGCCACTCGACGTACTTGATGAACTCAGGGCGTGGATTTACGGGAGAGCGATATGATTTACATGTCCCAAGTGTTACTTATCTGTGTTTTTCCTCAACTTGTGTTCCGTAAGTCATCCATTCATCTGCCATTCATTGCTGTCGCACTCATACTAACTCCGTCTAGTCATACTGCGTTGTCTTGCGACCTGATCCAATCTATTACTAACCCGCCGAGCCAGCTTCAGTCTGCTAAGTAAGCTATTGATTCCTTTGGTGTTTCGTGTACCGACTAATATCACCCCCCAGCATTTACAGTTTTTCCCTTAACGCCAAAAGTGAGTCCTACGTCATTGATCTATCGCGCCTTAACTAATAACTTTTCCTTGCAGCCTTCACTTCCTAATTTGCCTTTTTTCCCCTCTTTCCCCCCTCACTTCCCCTCCTTCACTTCGCGATAGCCCTCGATTCCCACGATACAAGTAGGTGTTCGCCTGTCCTTGCTGTCGTCAATTTATTGCTGACCCGAGCACCTGCAGCATTCACATCCCCTGTTTGACCACTGCGACCGCGCATTTCAACTCCATGAACCACGGCCAGTATTGACCGTAAGTTTTGTCAGACTCCGAGACTTGCAAGCTCTTACTAACGGCCATGGATAGGTTGCCGCCGCCCGATGCGATGTCGTTGATGAAGGCCTGCTGTTGCCTTGACAGGCGTCGACCAGGTTCTAAGCGATTAACTAGGTCTTCTCACGCCTCCATCTGATCTGCGATATAGTCGATCAGGGCTTCGTCTGCATCGGTACCTAGCAGCTGTACTTGGCAGCCGAAGATTGCTAGATGTTTGTCCTTTCTATATCCAAGCTACCTTGCTAATGCTAATGATAATCCCCAGTGACTTGCTGTATTGTTGACAGCTTTTCCACATGCGGCAAGTGTTTTCTTGTTATTTTGTGACGCCTTAGGAAGGATTGCAGTATTGGGATGTATCTGAAGTCGAGCTTGTGGACCTCTGTTGGAAGACCGGTAAGCAGCATCTAAATGAATGCTTTTACACATCATCACCAGAAATCTAATGTACTTGACAGGTTGTGTAGTCATTGACTGCCGTGACGGGATGGCTGTGGCCGATGTTGATTGCGCAGCGGCGCATCTGTGAGTTTCCTTACTTGCTATCTGCGTCATCGCCGCAAATGAACTGACTGAGGCATGCTACAGTTTGATGGGATTCTTGGTGACTTGGTTGTTATGACTTGGTCTTTTGAGGTTGGAGCCTTGGTGGTGATCGCCTTGACGGGGTGACGATGGAGAGGGCATTCGGCCTGCCAAGGCCGGGGGAAACAGTAAGTACCTAATCGCTCTGTCTATTCTGGAACGTCCCAACTCGCCATTATTGCAGTCTTTTTTATTCTCGTGGATTGAGGCCACTTATTCAGTTGGATCATAAGGTTCGTGGCAGCAGCTGTATGACCTTGAGACTTATCATTAAGGTTATTATGTTTTTTTGGCGTGGTGTATGACGCCTTATATTGTGTTATGCTGAAAAATAAGCATCTTATCGTGTTATCTTCTTATCTGAGACCCCGATTGGCTATACCTCGCGTATTGCTACAGGGACATTTTGACTTTTCAATAAAACAGAATACACCAAACACTTTCCTCTTGCCTCTACCGTGACATGTTGACCTGGCTTTATTCGTCCTGTCGCGTACCTTGACTCAGATTCCTCCAGTGAGACTGTGAGGATGCGGGAGGGGCTGCTGCCTAAGGTTCAGCCGCAAACTCAAATTTCCAGGCTTCGTGTCACTAAAATCTCAGTGGCCAACTTGTGTGATGTGGCTTGATTATAAAGCTCCGCGCCCATATCCTCCTCAACCCCGCCTGAACCTCCGGGTTAGACCATCTCTTTTGCCTGTCTTTAACAATAGCGCCCTAAGACTTGTCACCTTGCATCTCAGTATCGCGCAAGGGTCCTTCATCAATCCTTTCTGGTACAGTCGCTCTGTATGAAGCACTCTCCCAGTCTTCCAGCCTACCCTATTGCCCTCTCTAAACTAACATTCTGCCTCGACCCATAATCCTCCATAAACCGGTACCCCCCATCGCTGGCTTGAATCGATCTCTGCCATGCCTTCATCCCCGTTCTTAAGTCTCCCCCCGGAGCTTCGTCATATGATCTACAAATACTACTACACTACTGCCGATGGCTATTTCCTCCAGCCAATCTCCCAGAAGCTCGCCACCGCTGATGGCAAACCGATTGACCTCGCCCTGATGTACACCTGCCGCCTTATAGCCTACGAGAGCAGAGACATGCCTCTATCATACAATAAAGTCACCGTCTCTACAGTCTACGATCCCGAATTCCGTGCTTGGGCTGGCCGCTTCGACTATCTTCTCTTTGCCCAGTTTCGGAAACAGGTAAGCCTTGTTCTTATCTTAGGCGACTGGTTTCTCACTGAAGAAATGTGGGTTCGTATTGAACGAACGTTTCCCTGGTTCGTGCCGCAACTCAGAGAAGCCCTACGCCAACATCGACGCGGATCACAACGAATCGACCTGAGAAAATTTGAGTATTGGAGTTTCTCAAATTCCTTCAACTACTCCGCACAGCCTTTTTGTCGGCAGTCCTATGGATTATCCGCGCTTTGCGAGGCCCTCGAATTCACGCTACGTATCCTCGCCCAGACAGAACCCACGGAGAAGTTTGATAGGATTGTCGAGTATGAACTTCTAGACTGGGAACATAGCGGTAGCGATCGTCTCCTTGACTTCCTCGACCAGTGCTTTAAGCCTTGGGACGTACCGCACGCCGATGTCCTTGCAGAAATGGGGCGCAGGTTTGGAGATGATCACCTCTGGCCCAATCTCAGAGCTTGGGTGCCTAACACATACCTGACTAAAGAGTATCATGCGAAATTTCGCATTTCTGCTGCCTCTGCAACCATAGGCTGGCTCAACAAGGTTCCCGACAACAAACGAATGTGCATTCGCGGTATGGCGATCATTGAAGATTACCCCTCTGTAGGCCGTCAAGAATGCCACGCTGCAGGCCTCGTCCCTTTCTGCAGAAAGAATCCACAATTACGGATTAGCCACCGGGTCAGCATGCTGAATGTCATTTTTTCTCGGGCACTACTCAATCGCGCCGGGTCTTTCGGAGGTCTGGCAACTTACGCAGGGCATGAAATTGGAGCAGAAGCCTTTGACCAGGCAAACCTTATATCATTCTATGAGATAGCAGAATGGCTGGCAGAGATTGTTTCTCTCCCTAAGGCCGGAATGCCCAATGGGTCCTATACCTTCACTCTGGATGAAGAACCCATAACATTCATCTGCTCCCGGATCTTTCAACAGATTGTCCTTCGAAAGGAGGCCTTGCGATTTACCATAGAGCGATCGCTCCCAAGATTGGATCCAGAGGAGCGTTGGTATTTTGGTCTTGGGTTGCATCGAGGGCATGGCGACGCATTTGCGCAGCTCATAGATAACAGTTCCTTCATCAAAGCCAACTTCGACACTGGTCAACTTTGGAACGCAGAGAAAATGCTGGCTGAGTTTCGACGGATCGGACAGTATGAATTCTTTGGAAACTACAGAGGTCTTCGAATGCTGTACGAACTTCCCCGCCCACCATCGGTTCACATTGTACCAAGGCTGGGAGCGCTGGCAATGGAGAATTACGAAAGCAGGCCTTGCTATCCGCGATCCCTGAGAACCTGTTGGTGATTCACGTCACCTTCAGGGAAGGTGGGCACAGAGCCAAGCGTGTGAAACAAGGCTCCTCAACACTACCCATGGAGCGAACATCCCGTTTAGGTGACAGTTGCATCGTTAATTTAGTCGGAGAACGTAGACTAGCTGCTTCGAATGTCATTTCGATGTGCGCAAAAGTAGATGGTGATCTAGGTAAGACTACTATTAGTTCCTGGAATAGTTATTGCTAGTAAGAAGTAGTTAGATGCGTTTCATCCAGTCAATCCACGGTGCGACATGTGAACTTGGCATTTGACATTTAATCTTAAGCAAAGCTGACCAGCATTCAAAACAAACTATGGGCATAAGTCTTCGATATTGTTTGCTCAAACTGATAACAGATGCAAGTCTGTATAACTAAACCATTGTGCAATTACGGCCATCCTCCCAACTTGCCGCTACGCGTCAGTCTAGGCTCAAAATCCTCCCATATTTAGGTGTCAAACCCCCAACCGATCTGGTCACTCGACGCCCCGGCAAAACGCATCAGACTCCTCGCACCATTGACTGCATTGAATCGTCCACCCTGAAAGGCAGCAGCAGCAACTCCCAGCGCAGCTCTCCTATCAACATCCTCATTTCTCGTGTTCGCATCCCCCCTCTCTAGAACCTGATTCAAAAACGCATCACCCGCCAAGCCCTCATATCGGTCCAAGCAAAGCTGCTTGATGGCGGGTCCATACAAATCCACCCACTGCTGCTCACTAACAGTGGTGTAGCTCTTCTGGCCGCTTGCATCGGTCCGAGAGAACGGCCATTCGGCGCTGACGACTTGATATCGTTTTGTGATGAAGAAGAGGATTGGCCATGAGAAGATCCAAAGAAATGTAAGGTAGAAGATCCAGCAGATCCAGGTCGTCAGGCGCCACGTGTTGAGGCGATTGGATGAGTAGATGTCAACTGCTCGGTCGGCGACTGGGAACTCGATCGTGAGATTTCCTTTGTAGTTGGAGCTTCTGACATAGTTTGTCAGACTATCGCGGAAGAAGGTCTCGTCCATGCCGGTGACTGTTCTAGTCAAACGGAACCTGGAACTCGTTAGAAAGAACCTCAAGACAGGACGTGAGACATACACTTTGGTGCCAGCTGCTTTCGCACAATATCGATGACACCATTCCTTCAGGGTCGGCTTTGCGTGACCAACTTCGATATCACCTTTCACGCCGTCCTGACGTTTCTTCAGCACCGTGCCGCGGTATGTCTTCTCGCCGCTCTCAACAGTCTTGAGCGTCGAGTTGCCCAGAGTATTTATGATGAAGTTGGGATACAGATAGTTCTGTAAGTTGACCATGATGCGGAAATCGGTCACCTCTTCACGCTTGCTCTTACCATCGCTATCGCGCTTGGTTTCCTTGTGAGTTCCCGTTATGTTGATATACGGCGAAGGAGGAAACGCTGCCATGGTTCTGACCCATTTCTCGAGAAACGCTGGATCGGCATCGGAGCGGGGATCTCGCACGGCGTTGACTTCGTTACCGATACGAGTGCGCTTTTGACCGATGCGGTTAGAGGCGAAGGCGATATGAGACTCGGGCTGGGTGACGCCTGTTTGAAGAAGTTCTTCTTCAATCCCAGTGCTATCGACAGCAGCCACCGCTGGAGTGCTTGGATCAAGAGTCGGTGTATCATGGTATGCAGGCGGCGGTGCTTCATCGCCATTGAGAACGTCGTCCTCTACGTGAGCGTAGGAGGGTTCCCCCGCAGTCGTGTGCAGTGACACGGCGTCAGGGTCATCTCGATAAGGCTTGGGCGACGGAGGATTGCCCATTTTCGCGAGGCTGCGATGAAGTATCAAGATTTGGCGAGGATGTCAGCCTATTTGAGCACCTTTTTTAGGTCCAGCTTTAACTTAGGCAGCAATATGTTTGTGTTGAAAGAGGAATTGACTTGATCTCACGCGTTCACGGCGCGGTTTTTGTCAGATTTCATGCCCCAAGACGGATGGAGTAACCGCCGATCCGGTGATTTCCAATTTGGGGATAGCGGCTATCTCAATGCCTAACAAACAAGTTGCCCTGGGATAGGATTGTCATTCACCAATCGATTGCCCATATAATGCTGAATATGAAGATGAAATTCGTTTCACAATTGAGCCGTTCAATAGGCTCCTGTGAAGTCATCTATCGACTCATCTGGGTTGTTCATTTTTCACCAGATCTCCTACAGAGCCCTCATCTTTCATTAAACGAACACAAACCCCCCCTAGAAATGAACAACACAGTACTAATTGCTTTCGTCCACATTCGAGGGCACTATAGCCTATTGTTCATTTCTACTTATGATGAGATTCTGGTTGACAAAGATTGACGTTCTAGAAATCTCGGACCATTTACTTGTTCAGTAGTCCTCTTTCACTGGAACTCATGACACGCAATACGGTTTGGGTGACCAACCAATTAGTAGATCTACTCCAGCAAGGAATAATGGCTATAAAGTCATACGACGTTCCTGAATGATAGGCATTCCTCTCATTCTCATTTAGGACCCGCGCTTTAAAGGTAAGTTCCAACCACTCCTCATACTAACTCCAACAGGTCTTCTTTCTCCAAGAACTTTTAAACCCACCAGAAAGATCTCTCTCGGAAATAATGTCTTCGGCTGTCCGCTTCACAATTATACCCGAGCCCTCGGAGCTGGGCGAAATCTGGAAAGATCTTGAAGAGCTCATCGGCTCACTCAAGTCTCGGCTCGAACGTCGAGAAGAAGAGTATTCTGAGCTCGCTATAGACGTTGTGAATCGTCTAGAATCGGGTATCCAAGGCGAAAAGCGGCAGGCCCAACTTTGCAAGCTTCGTGAGTCTTGGGGGCACATCCAGACACTGGAGCGTGAGCTGCGCTTTTACCTGAAACAGCTGAGAAGACTAGCTGAGAGCTCCATATCAAGAATTGCAGAGCAGCTTGGGACTCTGAGTGTTGATTCGATGGCGAGGGCTATACAGGCAAGTGAGATGAGTAAGGCATGCTATGAAAAGCCTGTGGACCCATTGTTTGAGACAGTCACTGAGTCGCCTCTTGAGTATACCTCGGACTCTTGGAAATGCCAAGAGTCGGAGGAGTTCAAAGGATGATGAGCATTGAAAAGATCTCCCGGTGGACTTCGAGTCTTGCTAAGTAAACGTAAAAGTAGTTGCAGTTGGATTAAGAGACTCGAATCAAATAAACTTGTTTGACATTAATATAACTTAGCCGGAAGTATGAATATGTGAAATGAGGCCAGAAATGAGCATTTCCAATTACTGTTTCTCTACCTAGCGACAACCACAAACTAACCCAAGACTCTATACACAGGGTACTCGTCCCCGACGTTGACCGGCAGGATATTGAATGTAGCATACGAATCGATATTCTCAGGCTCAAGGACAGTGAACGCATACCCCGCAGCAGCCTGCCTTGTCGGCACCCAAAAGCTTCCGGCCGGCATCGTAATCTCTTTCTTGTTGATCTCAGTAGTGACCTTGTTCAACACAGTTCCCTGGTAGACAGTACTAGCCAACTCAATGCTCGTGACATTGTAAGCTTCAACCTCGCCGCGGAACTCAGAGCGAATATTCTCGACGGTCACGCCGTTGAGGCGAAGTCGATCGGCGGCTTCTTTCCATGCTTGCGGGAAGATGTACGCTTCGGGACGCGAGCGGGTAAGGTTGGACTTGACAGGTGTTGAGCTGAGGAATTGCACGGGGATTTCGACGAGCTTGCCAGTTGGGAGGTCAATGAAGTCCCAGGTGCGGTTGGTGGGCTGGAAAGAATCTGTAACGACGACTTCGTCTACGCCGTCGATGAACTTCTGGCGGGCACCTTCAACAACCTTGTATACCTCCTCAGCCTTGTCCGCAGCTGTTTGGACGATGGCTTCGATCATGGTTAATCCTGAAGCAACGCGGCGCTGAAAGTGCTGGCTTCCAAGACCGATGCCTCGAGTTTCAGTGAGGAATACCATGACTTGCGTCAGTGCCAATGAAACGTCACCAGCTCGCGCTTGAGTGTCAAGCTGAGTAAACACCAGAGGTTCCTCCCTAGCATTTCCAGTGATATAAGGACTCCAGCGAAGATTCAGCTTATCCATCGCCCCAGCAATTCTGGGTACAAAAACCTCCTCGGAATATTCTCGAATGTCTTTGTGAATGTTGAGATTCTTCATAGGATCAAATTGACCATCCACGGCTTGCGCCCACTGATCTTTGAGGCCATAAGCCCGATTGGCGCTATATTCATGAGCGTCTACCATGACATGAGGAGCAAAATCGACAATGAGTGCCTTGACCTCACGGGTTTGTTGACTTGCGAAACGAATATGATCTCTGTTGGGATCGTAACCCGTTGCCAGGAATCGCTGGAAGAAAGCGACGCCATCCGGGTTGTAACGAGGCAAGATCATGATGTCCATTTTCTCGAGTATGGACGCTGCCCAGGTTGAGTTGGCGTCAAATTTGCCGAGCAGAGCGAGGAGGGCTTGGTCGCCGCCGGGTTCATTTCCATGAACGCCACCTTGGAGATAGACACGGAGCTTCTCGGACGAAGATGAATTGGCCTTGATCTCAGGCTGCGACGACGTGGAGAGGTACACGTAAGGAATTGAGCGTCCTTCGTCGGATTTAAATGATGGGTTGTTGTATGTCAACCAGTCATTGCGAGATGCAAGACTCTCGAGGAAGTAGTCTGCTAGTATTAGTGCATGGATCTTGAAGATGCGTTGGGAACATACTCAAAGTAGCGTCGCTTGTTGGTCCGCTTGTGCCATTGTCGAAACCAGCGGCGATGCTCTTGGGGTCAAGGAAAGCAGGCGACTGGAGATCGATCTGCTTGACCTCAGGAAAGTTCTTGGCAGCTTCTTCACCGTCTTTCGTAAGGGCAACTTGATTGTCGTTGTACCGAACTGCGGTGGCCAAGCCGGCGAACAAAAGGCCGGTGAAAGCAGTGCGAAGCGTCATTTTTCCAGTATACCTTCAAAGTCCAACAGCAAAGAAGAGATATTGAAACCCGATCATGCGGGCATTCCATCTTTTAAACCTCCCCAAACAACCTTCCTAGTCTGTGACGATCATCATACATGGGGAGCATAATGACCAAACTTCCCCGCCGATCCGCATAGCTTATCAGTAGCAAAGTTAGCCGATGATAAGCTTAAACCGTTTATAGTAGGTAGCTATGAGAATTGGCTCATTTAGCCCCGACTATGTTGCAATCAACAGCGGGGAATGGGCCTGCCAAGGCTTGGTGGATGAGAAATTGTTTGCCGGTTTGTGGAAAGCAGGTTTATACGTGGGCTAATGCTCGGCTCTTTTTCTGTTTCCCGGAGAGGTGATAAGATAAGATACGGATAAGGGAGTCTCGGAGCTGGGCTCTGGTGGGGAATGCACGATTATAGGGTAAACTCCAGCAATTGACTGTGTACCTGAGATGCGAATTCAGATGTTGGATTTCTAATACTAGCTGAGGATAATTGTGTCATTCTTCTCCGCTTTGATACTTAATGTATACCATATTGGGCTTAGCAATCTGATGGACTCATTTGTGCTATTGCGCCGCGATATCCCCTATTTAATGTTTGTAAGATATTTACAGTTAGTGTTCGGAATGAGCAGACGTTTCGCAAGGAAAGGAATATCGGTCGAGATGGTTCGTCTTAGCAATCATGCGATTCCAATTACTCCTCTACTCGCTGTTTTGTTTCAATCATAATGTTATTAAAACTAATCAATATCATTAAAACATTTCTCAGATGTGAGGCAAAGCGAAGTTAAAGTGGTTAGAGTATTAGCTCATAAGCTATAAGTTGAGGAAGTATGACATAATCAGAAAGCTCAGACAACGTGGCCGAGTGGTTAAGGCGATGCCCTGCTATCTCTCCTGAGACATCATAGGCATTGTGTTCGCACGCGTAGGTTCGAATCCTGCCGTTGTCGATGTTTTTTATTGCTTTTGCATTAATGAGAATGTTCATTTTTGCCAGATCTACAATTTGACGTTGTCGCGAGACTTGCCGACGCTGTGTTCTGGTGGCGCGATGCAGTGTTGTGATTGACCTCATAAATGCTGCGCAGGTATGTTTTTTTTCGATGCAGTGAATATTCGTTCTAAAAGTACAAGCCATAATTATTTCTTCTTATTTACATCTCTATGGTAGCAGTTCTAATCAGAGTCCGAACTGCTGCTCGAATCGTACTTCCCACTTCCCTTTCCGAACTTGGGCTCCGGCATATAAAGATGCGTCAAATTGTGCGTCTCCCCTCTCTCCATTCCACGACACGTATTTCCTGCGTCGAAGCACTTTTGACACGTATCCCAATCTCCATTGTTGCAAATACTGCAGTAGTAAAACCCTCCCTGGATCAAGAGGTTGCACACATCACAGTAGTATTTGGGATACACCTTGACCAGGTTATGCTTTCCCTTACCTTTGCAGACTTCTCCTTGGGCAAGGCAATCTCGACAGATATCGTAGTCGCCGCCATCGCACTTCTTGCAGTGTGCGTAGGGTCCGCTGATTACCTGGTCGCAGATGTTACATTCCAGGTTGACTTCCCAGGCTGGAAAATGGGCGAAGTCGGAAAAATCTTCTGCCGTGCGGCCATGCTTCTTGGCTTTGCGTTTATCTGGTTATGTATTAGCATTCTTTCAAAAAGGTATCGACTGTGATATTCATCTCACCAATTCGTTCTTTGACAAAATATCCGGCTGCACCACCGGCAGCAAACCCTCCAGCTGCAGCGAGAAAAGTAGACGACTTCTTTTCTTTCTCAGGCAGACTTGGTCGGGAGTCTTGCGGATTGGCGTACTGTGGCTGAGATGGATGTCCCATCTGTCCATCATGTCCTCTGCTCTGAGTGTTTAAACTTCCTGGGAAGGCTGGCATGCCTGGAATAGGCGGAAGATCCGAGGGAGCTTGCCAAGAGCTTCTGCCAGAAGTTTCGACATAGCACCATTGCTGTGACTGCTCAGACCAATACGGCACCCATCGAGGGGGCGCAGGGCATGGATGGCCAGGACCAGCAGTGCCAGGTCCCACTATCGTTGGAGTGGATTGGATCGCATAAATGTTTGGGACTGCAGGAGCGCCGTAAGGTGCATGTGTTGCAGGGGGCGACTGCACAGATTGGCTTGGAGGAGCAGGTGATGACGGCCATTGCTGATGCTGAGGCTGCTGGGGCGACTGGTAATTATTGTATGGCGGTGGCTGTGGCTGCGGACTGTGAGTTTGATGTTCAGAGTGCGGCTGGCCTGGATATGACTGCTGTGATTGTCCGTTGTAAGATTGATAACCGGAGCTCTGTTGGTCCTGTCCAGAATAAGGAGGTTGTCCATATCCTTGCTGTTGATTCTGGTACGGATTGTTGTTATAGGATTGGTGGCTCTGTTCAGTGGCTTGAGGCGCCGCCGAATGCACTATAATCGATTGGTTAACGGATCTCTCAGTGAACCAAAGCATGGTGAGCTTCACCTCCTTGCTGTTGACCCAGGCGATCACCCAAATTGAGCCCTTCAAATTCTTTCTTGAACTTGTTTAAGAACGACATATTGTCAAGGTTTCTGCCGTTGAGATAAGAATAAACAGAGAAAATGGACGAGACGTCGCGAAGGAACTTTTTAAGAAAAATATAGTTGCAAGATCAATGCCTGCGTTCAATCAATGTAAGCGAGGACTTATCTCGAAGGAATGGTTCTGAAACGTGAGACTTTATAATTCAAGACCTCCTTTCGTCATCGGAGGATTTACCTAGCCCATTACCAAGGCTCAGAGCTAGTCCTTTTGCTTAGCGGGATGAGATGGCTTGTCTATTGACGATCCTATTAAGCCAGCACAGAGCACTTGGCGATCCTACGCTAATCAGTGTAAGCGTTGGAGTAGTGGCGAGCTAACCAGCCTTACAGGAAACTGATCATTGGACGTCTGTACGCGATCAACCTAGAGATTGGTTCTTCCGAAAGATGATGATATCATCGTTCTGCAGAGACCTTTTCAGCTCAATTGAATTCGGTATTTGCATCCAATACTTGATGGCGATTGACATGCTGATCTATTTTGAGAGGCCTCCTTGATGTTCGGGAAGAAGCGGGGATTTTACTCAGCCCTGTGAGGCTATGCTCAAGGATTTTGGAATAGGTTCCTTGTCTATGACCGAAGGATCTGAGTGTCCCTGACTTATCCATTATCTGTTTGGGTCGTCAAGAGAGCTAGAAGCTTGTTTCTAGGTCGGCAGGATGACGGGCAGGAAAGTTTGACTGTTAGCAGTTGACTGATCAGTCAAGATATCCTGCACCCCAGTCAGTGGGAAATTATTTAATATCAGTTCCATACTTATGCAATTACTGCCCTGACGTCCCACCTATCTTTCCCTCCCATGTCTCAAGTCTCTTGACTGCAGATCTTGTCCCTGGATCGTCGGAACCATGTACCTCCTTATAAAGGCTTACATAGGTTTGCATCAGCGATAGAGCAGTTTTGTGTTGACCCATATCCTTCAAAATTTCGGCCCCGAGTCTCATGGTTTCTAAGGTCCTTGGATGATGTTCCCCAAGTACCCTTTTTCTTAACTCTAGCACGTCCTTCTGGAGCTCAATTGCTTCTTCAAGTTCTCCTTGTTTCCGGCATATCGAAGCCAGGCTATGCATACTCAGTAAGGTATTTGGGTGCTCTGAGCCTAACACTATCTTTTGTCCCTCTAACACTTGTATTGCCATCTCTTTCGCCTTATCATGTTGGCACTGGTGCAAATATATTTGTACCAGATTCCCTTTCATTGTCAGAGCGTTTGGTTGTCTGTATCCATGGATCCTTTGTGCGATTGACAATGTCCGAACGAGAAGTTCTTCGGCCTCGGTATATCGACGCTGATGTATATAGATGAGTGCCATATCGTTCATACGGCCGAGGGTCCGCTTATGCTTCTCTCCCCACATCTTCTTGCTGGTGTGAACTAGCTGAAGCTGAATGCTTTCAGCTTCATCCAGCTTTTGTTGCCTCCGATAGGCCGAGGCTAACTCTGTCGAACAACTTTGAAGAGTTATATGCTCTTCCCCAAGACGTGGCAAACTTGTGGTAATTGCTATCTTGCAGATTTCCTCTGCCGCTTTGTACTTGCCAGTGTTGATCATATAATTCGCATATAGATGCAATAAAGTCGCCCACGGTTCAACTTCATCCATGTGCGGCTCGTCCTGTACCACAGACTCCAAGTGCGGCAGCAGCACCTGGCATGTAGGCCAGTTTTCAAATTTGTAAGGGCTGAAATTGTCACGCATGGAGTATATGAACAGGCTCTTCAATTGTGGCAATTTTTCCGAAGATGAGGTCCAGGCTCTGGTGCAAGCCTGCACCGTCGCGTGCAACTCGAAAACGTTTCGATTGGCAGTCAAATAAACGAGAGAATAGCTGCGAAGCACGTCTAGGTCATCTTCAAACCCAGCAGCTTTGCCTTTCGGATCTTCCAGTATGCCATTGTAGTATTGAAGGGCGAATTCTGGAATTCCTTTGTGATCGAAAAGACTCATGAATGACAAGAGATCGGCTGCTGACGGCCTTTCGTGGCGAATCTTCTCAAATGTAACTTGCCAAGTAGTGATCACAGAGTTAGAAACAGTCTCGTCTCTGCGAAGATCACCAAGATCGATCTCCAACAGGCTGTTCCTCTTCTGATCACTTTCTTGGAATGCTTTCAAGTAGCTTTCGACCGATTCTCGGGGTGCCCGTCGGTTGATGTAGGCTGCAGCTTGAGTGATAGCAAGGGGAATGTAATCCAAAGCCTGAAGAAGCTTGACAGCAGCGTCATTCTCGAAGTTGGCCGTGAGTTTGTTTCTGATAAGATGTAGGCCTTGAGCCTCATCCATGGTAGACACTTGAAAGATATTCCTGTGACTGCCGGTCAGTCTTTCTGCAGCATCTAGGCTGCGAGACGTGACCAAGATGGTGCCATTGTTGCACTTCGGT
Organism: Fusarium sp. NRRL 25303; assembly: GCA_013396255.1. NCBI lineage: Eukaryota > Fungi > Ascomycota > Sordariomycetes > Hypocreales > Nectriaceae > Fusarium > Fusarium sp. NRRL 25303. The sequence continues at coordinate 21,307 of JAAOAY010000149.1, forward strand.
AGGAACGATGCCAAAACCCGCTCGTCTGGGCCTTTGGGGTAGAAGAGTTTGATGTCATCGGCATTGTCTATAATCATAAGCCAACGACTCGACTCATCGTTCTGCAGCCAGTCGCGAACAAGAGCGAGGATGTCCGTGCTTGGCTCGTCTCGCTTGGGCAGTTTCATTCTCTCCGCTATAGCGCGGTATGCTTCTTCGAATCTGGGTCTTGAACTTGCATGGACCCAGAATATATTGACATCAGAATCCTCATCGTTGACAGAATATGCGAAATTAATGGCAATCTGTGATTTGCTACATTTTGTCAATTCATAGTATCGTTGGAGGGTCGGAGATACATACCCAAATCCTCCCATGCCTACAAGGGCCATGCGTCCGGTAGAACTGCTGTACTTGTCTTTGAGCCATGCCGTCATATCTGGACGTGCGACAAAGTCTTGATCTCGATCGAAGGGAACATTAAAACATGGTGGGCGAGCTACTGACGGCGTGCTCTGCTGTTGTAGTGACAAATTCTCGACCCGCTGCGACACGTCGAGCAGTATTGTTCTATCGAAATCAGCTTAGCTTCTTGCCACTCATTTTGGATACTCACGTTTGATCGACTTGCAAGCATAGAGTGATAGTCTGCTTGTAGTGTTCAAGATTTGACATAACTGTGCTTATCTCCTTGCTCTCGAACGGCCACTTAAGCGCGCGGAGTCCAAATCGGCGCATGGCCTTCCGCGCGCTCCCAGGGTCGAGTCTATCCTGGACTTCCACAAGCTCAGTTTTGCATGAATTCAGTGAATCAACTAGCGATCGCGATGTCGCGAGCGCCGTGTTTTTCGGGTCATTGAGGAGTCTCTGGGCCGCTTTGAGACATACGTTCAGGTCCTTCAGTCGACTCTGGAGCCGAGAAATGTCAGCCCTCGCATTTCCAGCTGCCGATGAATACTGGACGCAGAGTTTGCCGACTTTGGCGGAGAGCTCAACGATGGCGATGATACTAGCGGCAAGCCCTACGGCCTCAGCCATGGTGTGCGATCTTTTTTTCGGTCACTTTGTCTCGATGTTGATGAGATGCAGCATCGCGCCTTATCAAAGCGCAGTGAGGGGCATCATTTTCAACCCTGTCTGCCCAGTGAGGCTGTGGTGTCAGCTGAACCCAACGTGGCTTTTACGGTCTAACGACAATGGGCTCTTGACGTGAAGGTGCATTAATTGGCACAATCGCGCGGCGCAATCGAGCGTTGGGCGCCTAATTTCTTTAACTGCTTCGCATGTTGCTGAGGCAGATATTGATCACAGCTAAGGTTGGTTGCGGATCGAATCGAATGACAAAAAGCACGATGTCTGACTATCCGCAAAAATTGAAGGTTCTCTATTCGTAACTGGCTCGCTATGCAAACTGTGCTGAGCTCTATCATTTGACAATCTAGTAGTCATGATCCATATGTGTTGTTTCCGCTTTGATATTGTATCTGTGCCATCCGTCTAACGCCATGCCCAAAACGCCTTTGAAATGCAAAGTAAATATTCGTTTCCTCTCAAATTCATGCAACAGATTCTGTTCTTCGTGATCGTCGACGTCGTCGGCCTTCATGCAATGGCGTAGATCGATGCTTATTCACTGCCGCCAAATCGAGAGTTGACTCAGTAGCAGCTCTCTTGACAACCTCCATGGACCCATCTTCCTCAATGGTCTGGATAGTCATTTCTCTCTTCTCATCCTCTATCATCTCAATCTTCTCTCCTACGCCGAGAAGTCGTGGTGTATCTGAGATCTTGGGCTTTTCTGACAGACCCATCCAGGCGAGAGTCTTTTCCCATATTCCCGGTGGTGGAGGACTCCACATTCCGACATCAAAGGTATAGTGTTGCTGCTCATCGGGGAGATTAAGCCATACGAAGGGTCTGTTGCTGTTGATCCGTCCTTCGATGACAAAGTCACCAATATCATCGGGGATTAGTATTGGCTCGGGAATGAGAATGGTTTGGTAGGCGGGTACGATGAGATGAAGCTGGACTGGTCGGCAGAACTGTTTTCGTCGGGCTTTTGACATTTCTCGCTTCGTGATGCGCTCTCGGGCTGCGAGCATGAACATGAAGACGGTGTCGAGCTGGTTGGTGTATCCGCAGAATCGAGGACTCAGTGGTTTCTCCTCGACGAGATGGAAGAACTTGGGATACCAATCGGTATCGGGATGATAGAGAAAGAACCAGTGATCGCGTTCGGTATCGACACTCGTTTGACTCAATCGTTCTCGAATCATATCGAAAACATACTGCGGAAAGTCTCGTTGAGCCGTGAGCGCAGCCTGAGCCTCAAGACTCGTCGAAATTTCGCCGAGCTTGGTCGCGATGAGGTTCAAGGCTTGAACACCCTGATACGTCTGGATCACATTCGCCCCCATGCCCAACGTCGTAGCGACAATACTGAATTGATGAAACAATCTCGTACTATCAACTAACGACTGGCCCATGATGTGCATCTGCGGCAGAATACTCTGCGCGCCCTTGATGGTCTGCGACGCGCTAGAGAGAAAGTCGTTGGCATGTTGGATAACGTCTCCGACCTTGGAAATCTTATTCGCAGCCTGGACGATCTTGATGACGGGCGCTGCAGAGGCGCATGTGCTTGCCACTTCGAGGGCTGCTGCTTGGAATTTCCTGTCGCGAACTGCTTTGGTGAAGAATTCGTCGAGGCCCATGGTTAGTTTCAAAAGGAGTGTGTCGAGAGAGTGAAGCTCCGTAGGATGGCGTTGGAGGAGGCCGTAGAAAAAGGCGGTAACTGAAGATGGATACGGCTTATCGATGTGGCGAATGTGATTGGTTTAGCGAGCGTGCTGTGGCCAATTGGAGATGGACAGCTGGTGAAGTGGATAACTTGCGGCCCAACGTGAGACGCGTATCATAACAAAGAACAGTCATCGCCTTGAATCCAGGGACGAGAAATATGACGCAAGTGATCACGATAGAGGTAAAGAGCTTGAGCTAGACAGACCCTCTTTGTGGATTGTCTCGGTAATGTGAGCCTGGTAGCTGGGTCGTAGTCATGAGCTGAGGGACCTAAGAATAGCTTCAGGGGGAGCTTTGGAAGTGGGCCGCCAAGATCTGCAGAAGAAAAGCTCTGATGCACAACTCGGGAGATCATTTTATGCAGGCTTGTGAAAGTGTATTGTTATGCCTAGGGTAGTTTGAGGGTCGTTCAATCGAGATCGTGAAAGGCCATGAGGGGTAGGATGGTTAAAACTAAACAATATTTATTGCAGAATTAAAAGGCTATTCATCGATTAGTGAGGCTGGGAATATGAAATCGATGGGCCTCCAACTTGACTAACCGCTGGGCCTGGCTCATTGCTTTTGCATCTTGGCCCAAGCAATGGTCGCACCCAACCGGTCTCCAGACTCATAAAATAAGTAAGTGTTCCCTCCAGAACTCGCAATATCCGGCGCCGCGACTCGGCCAACATCCTCCCCCTTCCCTCTCGACTGATATAGTAAAATCGGCTCAACCCCAACATCCCGTAATGTCTGATCAATAGTCCTCGCGTAAATCTTACCCGAAGAACCATGGTAAATAACATACGCCTGCCCATTCCACGTCCAGTAATTCGCACCCGAGACATCTGTCCCCTCAGGTCCACCAGGCTGAACAACATAATCTGAATCAACAGTCCATTTACGACCATCGACAGATTCAGCGAGACGAATCTTGCGCCTGTTATCTTTTTCATTGGCCATGTAGAACATTGCGTAATTGTACTTGGACGCTGAGTTGGGATGCGCAAATACGCGGGCGTAGCTTGATTCTGTGGTGTTGGAGCCGCTCATCTGGTTGTTGACTGCTACGCCGCCGTAACGGAAGTCAACGCCGTTGCTTGACTCTGCCCAGCGGGTTTGTGTGTTATCGCCGTGGAAGTAGAGAAACATTCTCCCAGCGTCGGAGTTCCAACTTGCGTCTGGGCTTGAGACGTGAGGGACGGAGTAATATGAGTCCCACTTGTTGGCGATGACTGGGTTGTTGGGATACTCCTTCCATGGGCCCTCGAGACTATCAGAGTATACTAGCGAGATACCACCTGGGTTCTCGTGAGGTGCATAGTACAGATACCATTCTCCGAGAGGGTCGTCTAGATATTCTCCTGCATGGAAGATACTAGGGAAGATGAACTCATTCGTTGGGTTGTACTCAAAGGTAGCTTTGTTGGTAACGTGCCCTTTGTACCAGAAGTTTGGCCAGCCATCAGGTGCAGGGGCAAGTTGTGCACTTGTAAGAGAAGACAAAAGGGCAACGCCTAGCAGGCGAATAGTCTTAGTGAAGCGCATGATGTTATATATAAGAAAGCCGCTGATTTCCACTGAAATACAGAACAGATAAGATCAACAGATCTTCACAAAATCTTCCAGCATTATTCTCTCCTTTTATAAAAATCATTTACATCTGCCTTATAACCAACATCCATTATCATCGGCATCAAACCGACACTCCCCGAAAGGATGTGAGTCGTGCCAGCGCATGACAAGACAAAAAAAGGCATGACCCATCCTCATCTCGCTAGTGTCAGCCTTGCAAGCAATTATGCGAGAGTCAGGGCAGCGCCTCGACTGGTCAGAGGGAAGCGCGCAGTGTAACATCGGAAAACAAATGTGCACGCCAAGCCTGGGGTCGTGACTTGCATCTCCCCCAGGTTTTGGTGGAGGGATCGGGTACCGTGTTATTCCCGGTGTTTCAGCATGTGACGCGGACATGTGGCGGTTGGGGATGCTGACTTGTGTATGCATATTTTCATTAGTGCATGGACGGTAGTTGGATGAACAACACGTCATTGGGGTGAGGTTATTGGTTGTTTCAGATGATGGCTCGGTATGTCAGCTTCCTAACGTGGCAGTATCTCGTCCGATGTAGCCGATGTTCAATGAGAGGAACCGATCTCAGCTAAGGATGTGGCTTGGCAATACCATGGTTGTCAGCGAGGATGCATAGGTATTCGGTGTGAGATGGCTTTGCAGAGAAGGGACAGCGCTCCTGGGCTGCGACCTTAGTATTAGGTGAACATTTTGAAAGTATGATATCATAGTGTAATGAAGCCGCATATAGCTGGAAACTGTTGAGCGACTGTTCAGAAATATCAACTGCCGTGTTCAAATTGAACTCATTTCATGGACTCATGTGTCTCAACATCGCCCTACGAGTCCAACCAGGTGCTTAACATTGCAACCCAATGTTCAACATTACATAACAGTCAAGGGATCACCTGTTTCAAACATGCAAGGCTGATCGTTCTTAGGATGCATCCAATGAAACCTCGCGTCACTGCAACTGAGCCTGTTTATGAGCCAGATGTTTAAGACGATGAAACAAACTATCTTACTACACCCATAGCATCAAATTTGCCCATGGTTGATGAACTTGACCTAAGATTATTACAGCTCATCGCTTTTCGCTCTGGAGTCTTGTTAGATTACTGGAAATGATGTGGTCATTTTTCTTTTGTTCTGACGTGTTTATATGCATGACATCCACATGAAACACGCGAAGGGCCTATACTTCGAGGACATATATCAAAGCGCATAAGCCTCAAAGCTGAGAAGCCTGTTACACAGCGTCATATTGGAATGTCAAGCTAAAAAGATGAAAGCTTCTTGCGCTACAAGATACTGCATAAATGCTGACAGCTGTTGTTTGGTCCAAACTCCATTGCGATGGTCAGTAACACGTCATAGATGATTTTCACAGCGTTGTCAAGTTTATACCAAGAAGCAATTTTATCAAGCCTAACGCTTTCTGTTGCCGCTGATGTTATAGCTGAGGTTCCATGGCAGTGAATGAGAGCATTTGATCAAACAGAATAGAACATAGCAGCATAAGTCGTCGTAGAATTATCATTAAATCAAAACTCGTTACACATCCAATCGTCATAAATCCACACAAAAAGATCGTTAATATCAGTCCCAGTGCTTATTTAAGACCACAGTTTTTAATAGCAACCTGAGTAGCAGTCGCATCAACCCTTCCAAGCTTAACAGCCTGATTATTCGTAAGCGCATTCATCGCAGCAGGCGAAATGTTGAATCCCGCATCGGTATGATCAATCGCGAGAACATTAATGCTCTTTCCCTTGTAGGTGAGCTTCCAGCAAGTACCGCAGTTGGGAGAGTTCCAGCCCGCGACGGCTTGGGCACCGCCGATATAAGGGAACTTGGGAATTTGGCCTTGGGTCTTCCACTTGTATTTTGTGATGAGACCGTTTTTGCCGTCGGAGCAGGCGACGGCAGTGAGGGCGCGGCCTGATTCACCGTAGCCGGGGTCGTAGGAGACTATGGAGTGTTAGATGGAGATATGAGAGGAGAATGGAGGAGGTGGGCGGACCAGTGGTGGCTGAGACAGAAGTCAGAGCTGCGGCGAGATAGAAAAGGTTGGTCAGCTGCATGGTGAACGATATTACTGTATTAGAATATTATTGATCGATGAATAGGATGTTGTAGATGATGGAGCAAGATAAGAGCGAGGTGCTCATCCTCCTCTTTTTATGTGTTCTCACTGTGTCTGTCCATCCGAAGGCCGAGCCATCCGATCATAAAGTTCGTGTTCATAAGCCATAAGCCTTCCCCGCAGCATCTTCCCATCCATGTTCTGATCCCTCAAACGGTATGTGGATGTAACGGATCGGTCCGCAACGCTCAAGAAGAGAAGTCTAGAGTTTGCGCCAGGATAATCAGCTGAGTGTGACTAACCGAATGCAGCATAATCCTCCCCAAAATGATCGTGTTCGAAAGAAATGGAGGGGTAGAAAGTGTTTCAATTGGGTGGTGGGGCATTGAGTTCTGAGCGATCGTATTGAAGCGCTCTCGTATTCATCAGATGATTGGGGATGGAAGCTATCAGATGATGATGGCCGGATCAAAGGGTCCAGCAAGGTTTGGAGATTTCTGACGTCAGAAGCCACTTCAAACTTTCAGATTAGGGCGGATTGCACCAAGTATCGTGGTGTTCATATGGGCGAGGATAAATGCATTTTGAGCGGATGATCCGGGTTTAGCAGGTCCTAAAGCGGCTCAATATGCTGCTGTAGAATTCATGACGTTGCATTGAAAAGGTCTCGGCACTCAGGATAAAGCAATCCCCGCGCCATGGACTTGCATCACCGATCTCCGCTTCAATACGGACTATCCATTCAGTGCTCGTATTCACCATTCAACCAAAGCACGTGTAGCCTGATTGATTCCACTCACACTCGTATAGAAGGTGACGATGCAACTTGATCGTTGCGATCAACTCGGGACGCTCGATCCTTGGAAGATAGGACGCCGATGAGCTGTTCAAGCATCCGATAGTCAACAGCGAAAAATAAGCATCGAGTCTTTTGTTGCAGTTGCGCCATGATGGGGACAAAAAACGGACAAACGGACATGTCTTGTAATAAAAGGACACGCGTCATAACGATACGGACAGTGTTGAGGTGAGGCTTCAACAGAAGAGCCTCCTCCCACGTGGCCAAACGACCTTGTCTTCATATTCTGGAAACGTTCTATCGCTTTTAGTAAGTAGATCATGCGGTGGTCTCATTCATGATAGGCCGTAGTCGGAGCGGCCTCACAGGGCCCAGCGACAATCCATGGCGCCACCGAACACCATTGCGAGACGACATCTACTTCTGTACGGGCGACTACCTTGCTTACGTGTTTACGCCGAATGACCTAAGTATGCAGCAGATAAAGCCAACATCGCGTGTCTAGTGAGTTATGGAGCGAGGCATCAACGAAAGAATGGTATTGTACTAAAAGATGATAAAAGAAATGTCCAACGCCGATTCATGAAACTTCCCAATCGTTACGTAATACAGATTCATAAACTCAAGCCTCAACCTTCTCTTCATGCATGGTATGGCCCTTATCATCACTCAACACAGAACCTCTTCTCCTCGGTGCTGACACTGCAGCCTGCGCGTCCCAGTACAGGTAGATAGCATCAGTATCGCCATCAAACTCATCATCAGAGCCAACTTCAATGATGCGCCACTTCGCACGACTAACGCGCTCACGGCAAACAGCGTTCATATTCGCGAACCTGACCTCAGTTTCTTCTCCGCCGTAGCTCTTGATGTTTTTGACCAGGTTCTTGAGGTATGTGACGGCAGTTGTGTCCAACATGTTGACGCGGGAGAAGTCCAAGACAACGAGACCGATCCCCGGAAGTGATGACGGATCACTGATATTGGCTTGTTTGCGAAGACGGGCGACCCTCTTCTCTCCGACAACAGACCAATTGCGCTCTGTCTCAGGTCCATGGCTGCCGTTGTAGAAGGCTGCATGGAAGGTTTGGATCTCATCAAGTACCTTTGAGGTGTTGGCGAAAGCATTGGGGAAGATAAGGGACTCATTGAAGGTGAAGACCCTGGTATCTTCTGGGATATGGGTTGATGAGAGGTGGTTGCTTCCAGGCCAGCTTGATCTGGGACTCGACTCAACGTCGGCTCCAGTAGATGAAAGCTTAGTAAAGACCTGACGAAGGAGGATGTAAACGATGTTGAAGCCAACAGCGCACCCAATGCCGACTTCACTGGAGTGGAACAGGGTAACCCAGAGTGCAAGCATGGAAGCGACAAAGTCTGCCAAAGAGGTCTTCCAATAGCGATAGAAGGTCGAAGGAGGTGAGATGAGACCCCAGACGGCAGTAATAATGATGGCTGCTAGTGTCGCCTTGGGGATCCAGTAGAGTGTACCAACAAGCTCATAGACACAGATCAAGACAACAGCCATGGTCACGACACCAGAGAGGGGAGACTTGACGTTACAGGATGAGTTGACAGCTGTTCGGGACATGGCACCACCAACACCCATAGCGTGGAAGAAACTATTAAAGAAGTTGGTGATACCGAGATAGCAAAGCTCCTGGCTCTGATCTGAGGTGTAGTGGTTCTTGACGGCAAATGCTCGTGCAATAGCCAAGTGCTCAACCGCAGAGCCAATGAAGACAGCGATACTGCGCGCAGCTACTTCGGGAATGAGGTCGGCCTTGGGCATAGTTGGGGCTTGTTGACCCTTGGACTGAACCTTGACGACTTCGAAAAGGAAGTTATCTGGGTCTCGGTTCTTGTTGACAGCGTAGCTGACACCAGTGAAGAGCACCAAAGTCAAGAATGCTCTTGTTGTGGAGAGGAGCCAGATGACTTTATTGTCTTTGCTCCATCTCTTTCCAGACTTCTCAAGAATAGTGAGAAACAAGATTCCAGTGAAGCCAATGAGACATGCCCAGCCATTGGCATTAGGAAGCTCATTGAAGATATCATGGATCTGCTTTGCTGCACCATCACGGACGTTGTCTTCACCAAGCAGTGAGTCCATCTGGTTAAGGATGATGGTGATAGCGATTGCAGTGATGAAACCGCTAAGAACAGGGAGAGATATAAATTCGAGGAGGAAACCGAGTTTAAGAAAGCCAAGGATGAGGCCGTAGACTCCCATCATGAAGGCTGTTGCGGAAGCGATCTCGGATGGAGTCCATCGATCTTGGAGGGCGTGCACGTTCTCGGAAGTGAGGAGACCGATAAGTGAAGTTGGACCAGTTGAGACATCTAATCATCGTTAGGCACAGTTTTCATGCTAGAAGCGATCGTAGGTAGCTCACCCTTAGTAGATCCCATAAAGGCGTAGATGACAGCTGGAAGCCAACTAGACATCAACCCATACTCAACGGGGATGTCTGCAATCTTTGCATAGGACAGACCCTGAGGAATCAACATGAGACCGAGAGTAAGTCCAGCAATGAGATCATTAACGATCCATCGTGGATTGTACTTCGGCAACCAGCCGACAATGGGCACCTTATCGCTAAGGTACTGGACAGTTCCGGATGGCAAAGCTTTAGCTCCCTTGACTCCTAGTCGAGCTGCCCGATTCCAAGTGACATCGTTGCGAACATCTGACTTGGCTTTGTCGAGCAGTTTCATACTGGTGTGATCAAGATGGCAGAATATTCAGTAAAGATGTGTTTTTGAGTCTGGAAATTCGAGTCCAGAGCTGACGTTTTGCGGATTAATATAGCCATACGCTAAAAATAAGTCTATCTATCTGAAGCTACCGAATCGAGGCAGCTCTATCCTCAGGATCAACTAGTCGTCATGTGTAAGTTACACTGACAGACGTGAACCTTCAGAGGGCATCACATCAAGCCCCTCTACCGGTGGCCATTCGCCGTACACCCTCCCCTCATCACCACTGCATCGCGGATTGGGCACGTATATAAATGCGACACTCTGTCTTACGGGCGTATATCCCCATGCAGAAATCATCGACAGAACGATGTGCCTCGATACCGAACACCGACAGATATCCATTCAATCCGAGAACAAATCAATTCAATTGAGTTCGACTCGAGGTATCACATAGGTTGCTTACACGGCGGTGTTAGCAGCCAGTAAGCTGACCTTGGGCTTCTGCCGGAGTCGCTTAGCCGGGATTGGGAGGGTTGTGTGCAAGGGGGGACAAACATGTCCGCTGACCACATGATGATGGGGGTACCAAGATCGACGTCTAATAAAGTCCGGGGGTGAAGATCAGTGGTGGAAGTTGCATCGATACAACTTCGCTTGAAACGAAACCCAGGGGCTGGACTTGCACATGGGATGAAGGCCTGCATGACTAGGATGCCAATAAAGAGGCGTATGTATCACGAGTCATAACGTGGCGTACAGCGTGCATCAGCTTTGTAATTTCAGAGCTTCCTAAAGTGCTCTGGTGTAATACTAAAAGGTCTAGACTCTAAAGATAGGACCCTGTCAAACAGCGATCGTCGAATCAGAGAAGTAGGACCGATAACCCGTTCAAGACCCCTCTTCTGCAGGCCACGCAGCCCAACCAAACATAACAGTGATCTTGAGCGCAGCGGCTACCCACAGCGCACCAGAAGTCCCCAGCTCGCTCTTCGCAATGAGTCCTCCAATTATAGCACCGATGAGGAGCAGGACCGGTGCTGCAACACGTCTGTTTCTCTCCGCATTGACAAAAACGCTCTCAAACAGTTCCGCGTCGGAGAACAAGTCGCAGTAGATACTCGTGAGAACAACACTAGTCAAAGCGTTGAACTTGAGTGCACGACTCGCAACAGCTTGTCCGCAGCTTTGAAACGCCACGAGAGCTATTGGTACGATGACGTACCAGGGTGTATCATCTGGACCTGCACCTTTCGGTCCCCAAGTGACGATACAAGCAGCTGCGACGATGAAAGCTGTCTGGATGCCAAAGGACAAGCAAAACACCCATTTTCGCCGAGGCGTAGAAGTAAATACTCTGTGCAGACGACTAAAAAAGAATGAACCGATACAGAAAGCCAGAATTGATGATCCAGACTTTTTCCAGCGATTAGTCCCAGCCGTAGGTCCAAGACCAAGATAAACAGTATTTCCTACAGACGTCAGATCAGATCAGATTGTGATAACGGGAAGGATTTACCGGTCTGCATAGATACGAAGGCACCCCATGTTGATATGGAAGCACTGTCGAGAATGCCTGTTATGATGTAGCACGCAAGAAGCATAACATCAGCCCAATCTCGGCGGACATCAGAACCTAATCTCTTGCGCAACCAAGATCTAGATCCTGGTTTGGGAGCGAGCAGAGCCTGCGTCTCATCGCTCTGTGCGGAGATGCCGTTTTCAGCTCTGCTCTCACCGTTGGTGATTGCGCCGTATGGTTGAGACATTGGTAGTGAGATTGCTGCTGTGTGAGTGTGTTGGGATGATGATGTGAAAGTGGTTCGAGATATGCGTTTCTTTGTAACGTCGGTTAGAAGAGGGGCATAAATAAACGAAAATTGCCAAGGTGTAATTTACGATTAAAGTCGCAGCACCAGCCAAGCAAAAAAGATCAACGAAACAGGACCTGGCCTGGTCTCCTCCCCCAGACTCCGCGTGTTCACCGAGCTAAAGACAAGGTTTCAAACAAAGCCAAGCTTAGCTCCGCCCTTAAGAGATAGGCTTGGCTTACTCGCTCCCGATCGTGCACTACCTACCTATTCTTGGCACAAGCGGGGAAATCTCGCCAAATCCCGGGTCTAGTTTTATCTCCGGCTTACAACGTACCCCACATCCCGGATTCTTCTTTTGATGCACGCTATCACAGCGTCATCTTTACACACCATCTTCCCTTCCCCTCCTTTTTACCACGTTGAGTATACGGCTCGAGGTGATCATACCCTAACAGGCTACGCCGAAGTCTGCAAGCGCTCGCAACGCCCTGAGAGCTCCTTTGCATTTGCTCTGTGTTACGCCGCATCCACACATATCGAGAAACTGCCCTGTAATACCACGTAGGCAGGGGTGGTTACTTGTTTGACTTGGAGGGGGCTATGTGCCGGATAACCGATCCCCGCGTTGGCAAACGGCAGTCATCACCATCATGCGCTGTTACCCCAGACGGGATTGCATACCTAACTAGACGTAACTCGGTGATCCGCCGGTGATCGCTTTCTCGGCGTCATGAACTTCGTTTGGCGCTGAATCTTGGCATTGTTTACCCTCAACTTTGAGAAGCTACTTAACGTGAGTGACGATTGAGCAATTGGTGCCCCCCATTCATCGTTCATCAATGTCAACCAGATATTCATCTTGCCCAAATTAGCACTCATTTTGTTCTTCCAACAAGTCAATTGTAACCTGTCTGTGACAGCCCCGCAAATATGCATCTCCCTCACCTTGCCTATCTCGCAGCCCTTTTGGACATCTGCGCGGGCGTCCCCGTAGAGGACAGTCCTCGCCAGAGGCTCCTCAAAGGTCTGGGACTACCACCCAACTATCGCGGTGTGACGGGCGGCAAGAAAGTGCCGTTCACGCCGGGTCACAGAGACCCAATTGATAAGCCCGTCGACTCTGTCGGCGACGAGCTTGATCCTCTGCCCTGGCGCAACGGTCTCGGAGCTTCTGTTTTGGGACCGTGGAATGAGGCGCGCTCGCGTCAGAATCCTGATCTCGTTAGACCACCCAGCACAGATCATGGAAATCTGGCCAACATGCGCTGGAGTTTTGCGGACTCGCATATTCGCATTGAGGTGCGTGCAGATAATGTGATGTGCAGAGCTTTTGGCTAAATTGAGAATAGGAGGGCGGCTGGACCCGTCAGACCACCATCCGTGAGCTGCCAACGAGTGTTGAGCTTGCGGGCGTGAATATGCGTCTTGGTGAAGGCGTTTATCGCGAACTTCACTGGCATCAGGAGGCGGAGTGGGCTTACGTGCTGGACGGAGAAGTCCGAGTTACGGCTCTTGATTACGAAGGCGGAAACTTCATCGATGACTTGAAGAAGGGCGATTTATGGGTAAGTAAGCGGGTTCTGTGCTGATCTTTATCTAACAATCTGCAGTACTTCCCCAGCGGAGTTCCTCACTCCCTGCAGGGTCTGAGCCCCAATGGCACTGAATTCCTCCTCATCTTTGATAATGGACACTTTTCTGAGGAATCGACCTTTGTGCTCACAGATTGGCTCGGTACGTTTTCATGCGGTTCTGGAGATACACGTAGCTAACATGAACAGCTCATACGCCAAAGTCAGTAATCGCCAAGAACTTTGACTTGGATCCTGAGGTCTTTGCTCGTCTTCCCGAAAGCGAGAAGTACATCTTCAAAGGCCGTAACCCCGGCCCCATCAAGGATGAAGCTCCCAAGGGCAAGAAGGCCAAGAAGTCCAAGTACAACTTCACCCATCGCATGCTCGACCAAGAGCCTCTCAAGACAAGCGGAGGCCAAGTCCGCATCACCGACTCCAAGAACTTCCCCATCTCCAAGACCGTGGCTGCAGCCCACGCTATCATCGAGCCCGGTGCCATTCGCGAGATGCACTGGCATCCTTCTGCTGATGAATGGTCATTCTTCATCAAGGGACGCGCTCGCGTGACAATCTTTGCTTCTGAGGGTAACGCACGGACCTTTGACTACGTCCCTGGCGATGTTGGTATTGTTCCCAAGAACATGGGACACTTTGTTGAGAATATTGGAGATGAGCCCATTGAGATGCTTGAGATCTTTAGGTCTGATGAGTTTAGAGATATTTCACTGTTCAAGTGGATGGGTGAGACACCCAAGAAGCAGGTCATTGATACCCTGTTTGCGGATGATCCCAAGAACGCTGCCAAGTTCTGGGACAGAATCAAGGATGCGGATAATGATGTTATCACCAAGCCTGACTTTGTTAGGTCTAAGCCTGAGGCTGACGAGGAGTTGTAAACCCCACAAAGATTGTACTGGTATGGGCTATTGTTTTTGGGAGAAATGTATATAAGACAGATAAATGTACTGGTTCTCATGATTCTTGACAGAGTTGACATACCCAGAGTGAAGCGAGAAGTCACAGTTTTGGTCCAACCACGACGTAATACGGAAAGCCATAAAGTAAGCACGAGTAGCACATTGACTTGTAGTATGTGGTGTTGTAACAAGTCATGGTTGGGTCCTCAGTCTGTATTGTCTGCCGCTTGAACGAATCCCATCTAGTCAGTCAGTCTGTGCTGAGAAGCAAATCACTTTATTTATCATATAATAGAATGAACACCATGAAATACATACACAGTAGACGTTTGAAGTCAATAGGAAATGCAACCGTATCCATCTCAAGGTGATCATAAAGTCCATCGCTCTCTTCATCCTGTTGCCTTACCCTGGAGATCGCCGATTGTGGCCCCACCTATGAGTGGCTACTCACGCAAACGAGAAATGGGCTCATGACAAGTAAACCTTGTTCTTATACACGTTTCATTTTCAACGCTCCTGACATGCAGAGTGCTTGATATTTCCGTAGCCTGTCGATTAGTACTGCAATGGTGGTTTGCCCAAGATTCCAGCACGATCATGTCTCCCAGTAGCTGGTGTCTTCTCTCAATGACTAATCATACGATGGTTGCGTGGTCTAGTTGGTTATGGCATCTCGCTCACACCGAGAAGGTCCCCGGTTCGATCCCGGGCGGAACCATTCTTTTGTCAATTTCAATGCCAAATTTCTTTTTTCCAACCGAGATGAAATACATAAGGAGGAACAGAATCCAGAGTTGAGGCCGTATTTAAGAAAATGTGAGGTAGTTATTAATTTAAAATAGTAAACAAACAGGCTTTGTCAGACGGAGTCATTCGAATGCATGGCATATTTCGTCCCGCTCTGGCTATGCGTAGCAAGTACCGGCTGTGCACCCTCCAAGCATGGAGTTTTACAATCCGTCAATCTCCTTACAGAGTATCATTGTAAGTCAAGCTCTCTATCATCATCTTCACGTCCTTCCCTCGGCGTAACCAGCTTTGTCATCAGGCGACCCATCCACGCAAAAGTCTCCCAAACCTCTCCCTCAAGAATCAGTAGCTGCAGTTGAACTTCCATCTCCACATCTTCTATAAGCTCCCCAACTGACCGCCAAGAAGTTGGCGTAGTGATCTTGGCAGGCTGGGTATGGGTGGGCGACGTTGCGGCTTGTGGCATAGTTGCATTAGGTGCAGGCTTCTCATGCTCACTCGCGTCGTACACGCTGAAAAGTGCAGATCGGAGGGAATACGAATATCCGCCACAAGGTTTTCTAGCCCATCGTAAAGAACACATTTCCTCTGGGACGCGATCAAGTGCATGTTCTGACACAGTAACATTCGTACAAACGCACTGCTTGTCGTACATCATCAACGTCTTCGACTTCAGATATCTGCAAGCGCGCCGGCAGCTCTGAACACCACTGGCCTCGCCCGGAAACACGGCATCACTGGGTAGCTTGAAGGTACAACCTAGACAATCTGGTATCTGATCATCAGGCAATGGATCCTGATCAGGTACAAGCTCGCTCTTGAGACCGGTATTGATAGCACTATAACTTCCAAACCTTTCGCTACCGCAAGCGACAAGATCAGTTGGTTTGCCTGGGCAAGGGTCCATACAATAATGGCCGAAGCCCCCGACACTTTTGCGCCGATTCGGTATGGTTTCTGAACAGTAGCAGTCTTCGCCTTGGACCAGAGCCATGGGCTTTCTTTTGGCAAGGCAGTGTTGGCCGCAGGCAGTCCATGTGTTCTTGGCTTTGTCGCCTTTGACCTTGACGACTGGGTCGGCCGTGTCTGACAGGCCACGATAGCAGCCACGATGGGTACGTTTGCCTGCGCGTGGTGGCCTGTTTGGTGGGTCATTCATGAAGCATTCAGTAAGACCGAGGATTGAAATAAACAACAAAGCTGTGTTGATAAAGCGAACCATTATGGCTGAGTTGGGGCGGAAGACGAGATGCTTTGGTCGTTTTCACTACGTGATAGAAAGAGGAAGAACTCTGAAGAGAGATGGGTTGACAGGCCATCGAACAGGAGACGCACTGCCTTTCTGATCTGCGCAAAGGGCTCAACGCTCGTTCGACGACGTGCTGTTGTTGGTTGTCTTGAAACACTGTTGGTTGTGTTGTTGGTGCTTAGCCCCAGTATATACCGGGATTGATCCATGTTGTTTGGACCTCGTGGTGCTGATCAGCGCCAAAACGCCCGAGAGCACTTTGTCTGTGCCAATCAGGATTCAGAAACTTTATGGTTCAATTAAAGTCTAGCACAGGATGTAAATCCCGCACTCCCCGTTCTATTTATGTTTGATTGCCTGTGTGCTAATGCTAGGTTATGGAATAGACGTTCGCCTCGGAGGAAACCAAAAAACCAGGAACCAGACCATATCTTAATCAAATTATTTGGATAGTTTTAAGATACTTCTAGGCATCTTGAGATACTTGGTGGTGTATTTAGTATGATGCTCGACCTGTTTATTTTGACCGTGATTGTTGATCCTCTGACCTTAGCATTGAATAAATATGGCTTTTGGTAGCGGGTCAGTTTCCCTACATCAGCAGTTTGTGGTTTCTTTACCGCGCCCTAACCCTTCAACATCAGCGCCAACCAAGATATGTGAATGGAAAGCCATCTGCTTCGATTCATGGCTCACCAGAACCCACGAACAATGTATGGAACCTATCATACTCCAGCTCGACTAACTGTCTCTGCATCCCAAACCGGTGTCGTAGTACTTAATCCAGCGTCAGCACCCAACAAGGGTCAAGAGGCCGACCCAACGACTCTTGCTACTGAAGTTGTTTTGGCCATGCTCCTCTGCTATCGTATGTGAAGCCGAGCAGGAGCAGTATGTCGGTACTTCCCCCTAATCTCCTCATCGCGACCAGGTCTTCAACCAGACTGACTGCAGCACGGGTGTCGCCTGAACATACTGGACTTTTATCCGCTCTCGTTGCTAATGGCCAGGTTTTAGACACTGAAACAAATGTTAGTCTTGCAAAGGATACATGTGGTTACTACCACACGCTTCTCATTACCGCTACACCAAGTAGTCTTGTCTATATCAACCTTTCCGGTGGATCGATAGGCCAGCCGAGGAGCGTGGTGTTAGGCCGCCGTACCACCACATACGGCACTACAGTTTCCGGAATGATGCCTCCCACGATATATAATGACAACAGAAATGGTAACCCTCGAGTCTTGGAGGATCCCGAACGCGAAGATTGCCGTCATCATGACCATATATGGCTTGCAGACCGCAGACGACGGTGTGGATAGGGAGCCTTTGCAGTTGTTGGATAAGCCCAAAGACCTGCGAGTCGTCAAGGAATTCGCGTCGATTACAATGTCGATAATCTTCTCGGTTTCCGGATTCACAGCCGTTAGTCCAAAAGGCTCGATACCGGACGTATCGCTCAGCGGATCAATGAAGTCACGGACGAGAAGCACGAGCTCATTATGGATATCCTAGCTGATACTGAGCCAGAGACTGAGTCTGAGAGCATCCGAGGTCCCAGAAATGCAGTTGCCCAGGTTACTAACTACTTAGTCGCAGAGGCATTCAAACTGCTCCCTACCCAGGGCCCGCCTTGGTTCCTCTTTCATCAGCATGGAAGGCGAAGATATTACCGGTAGGCAGATCATGGCCCTCTACCGACGACGAGGGGTCTCCTTACACATGCAGGATCTCCTCAAGAACGCCAATCTATAGCTATGGCAGCCAAGACCTATCAGCTCAGATTCTTACGTCAATTCACCTGATAACGGGGGTTTGGTGGTTGAGATTGACCACTTCTCCTTTTTTAGAGAACAAAAGAAGACTATAGCCTTTAGCTTCTCTATAGTGAAAGATTCAGATATGTATATTGGAGACGTACTTAGCTATTTAGATCATTAATTATCGGTTCTAAATGTCGCGATGAAATTGTCCAACACCCTTTGTAACTTGTGATCAAGCTGGTTGTAAGCCCAGATTTATACTTGTGCTAGTCGGTATAACCCCCAACCTCATCCAAAAACTTGTAGTATCTCGGCCCTTTGGCGATCCTCCATCTCTTTCCAAAAAGGATGAGAGGAAAAGCGGCGAGAACTGACAGCAAAACCATGATACCAAAGCAAGTCATAGTCCAACCATAGCCGACGGCTTCAATAAACGGCTGGACAGAGTACGAGATGGCGAAATTGACCATTGAGGAGCACATAGCTAGTACAACGACTAGCTCTCCAGATATCTGGGATCGTTAGTCCTTATTTAGTAGCAAGGAGGGGGCTGAGAAACCTACTCCAGGAAAACAGTCCATCGCATATGCTGTAGCAATCGTGCAAGCTCCGACCTGATGGGATATCATCGCTCCGATACCTATGGCTATGGTAATCCAGTGAGCTTCCGTCTGAGCACCCCAGCCATAAAGCATGTACCCAACGGCGGCGAAGACGAAGCAAGGAACAAGCGTGTAGAGTCGCATCTCAGGTTCTTTGACACCACCATTTCGTCGAGCCAAAGCAATGACGACTTGATCGCTTATCACACCAATAGACCAACCGATGATGTCTCCTACTAGAGCAGCGAAGAAGACAAGACCGGTATTGGTGGTGCTAAAGTTGTAGGGAGCCTCCGTCAGGATCTCCGAGATGGTATTGAAGGAGACGATGCCGGCAGTGGCCCCAAAGGCATAGATAAACGCGGCCTAGGTTTGTTGATTAGTGAAGGGCAGTGGAGACTTGACGGAGATGCCTACAATGACGACGTTGGGAAAGCCCCAGAGAAAGAAAGGACGACGGAAATATTGCCAAAAAGTTGTTCTGTTCTGGGGATACCTTACCCATGGCTTCAAGATCTGTCGGTAGGATCGCTTGGGAAAGTCATCGACAACGCCGTTAGCCTGGCTAGTAACCGGTCTGAGTTCCAGCCTCTTTCCCTCAGTACATTTCTCCGCTATCTCTTCATCCTTCTGGGAGGGGAGAGGGGCTGACTGTGATCCAGCGAACAGGAAACGAGGGAAGAGTGTCTCTTCAAAGGTAAACGTGAAAGCAATCAACACAAATGCGAAGATGAAGCCTACGATGTTCTGTGACCATCTCCATCCGACGGTATCAGACATGCTACCACCAGAGATGAGGCCCAAGCTGTCATGAGGTCAGCACAAGGTCCCTATTGATGATGATTGGGGTGGACTTACATGGAGCCAAGCTGCTGGGCAAAGAGATAAACCGAAAGCATGCGACCTCGTTCATGAACAAAGAACATGTCAAAGATCTAAACATCAAGTCAGCGACCTTGCGAGAGCTAGTGATACCAGCCAGGTACACACTGTAAGTTGAATGATGGCTTGATACGCAGATGTCCCGATTCCTTTTACTATCATGTTAAGCATCCATTGAACTGTGCCCTCAATGGCGGCAAGCCAAAAGCCGGTAGCGAGACAGAGACATGTTGTCGCGAGGAATACTAACTTTCGACCAAAGATGTTTGCAGTGGGCATCCACCAAATGTTGACGAAGCCCTTGATTTGGTGAGTAGTCCGTAATGAGAGAGGCTGTGAATCAACATACCAGTAGAAGATAGTTGAGGGCGCTGCCACCGTTCATATTTGTCAGAGAGACACCCGTGTCTTTACTGACAGTAGTCCAAGCCGCTATTATCATGTCAGTATCGACGAACGAGGAGATACCCCCAACACAAGGCTTACCTCCAAGGGTGTTTTCACCGAATGAAAAGGCGCAGGCATATAGAGCGACTAGGAGTAGCTGATAGTATTTCTTTCTCTTCGACCATGTCTATAGGACTGTCAGTAATGTTGGGAACAGGTTCCCAGCGCAACTCACCAGTGGATCGCTTCCACAGCTTGTTGGCTGCGGGATGAGTACAATGTCAGACTGTCCGACATGATCGCCATTCTCCAACTTGTGATTGACTTTCACTTTTGTTAGCTGTTGTCCATACCAATGTGAATGTGCTTGCATACCGTCAATGAGCTGTTCAGTTCCCGGAACCGACTCACGATCGATCTGCAGAGCCATGATCAACGATCCGGTGTGTGTTGATAACCTTTAATGGCTTGGTAAGGAGAAAGAATTGAAGGTGCCAAGAGGGTCATTTATATACTCCAGCGCTGGTATGTGTTGGTTGCAATCTCCGGACGATTCATTCCGAGGTGGCTGATCAGTTGGCTGTTTGTTGATATCAGCTTGGATACGACAATGAAGGTCCAAGCGAGGAAGTAGATAGCCAGATAACAGCCACATCTGATAGTCGCTAAAAAGCGCCTCTCTGGAATCTGGGGTAACGACTAGTAGAGATAAAAAGCACACTAACTCCTATCGTTGCCCCGGATTACGATGGAGCCTGATCCTTCGAGCTTCACTAGTCTCTCATGAGCATAGTCTGCTTGCAAGATGGCCATTGGAACGTAATAGCGCGATGGAGAATAAAAAAAGGCTTGCATATCCGGATGGCAGACTGGGAAATGTGTAAGCTACCTTCTCAAAGTGGCGAGATTAAGGGCGATCTCAACAGGATGTTAGTATCGCTCATGACGGAATATTGATGTCAGGTGGTGGTTGATATCTGTCACGCGTTCGGCTGGACCTTCTCTACACAAGGCTATGAACCGCTTATCTCAAGGAGCTTACCAGAGCCATGCTTCCATTTCACCTAGGCGATATATTCCAATTGGATTGCTGATGGCTCGACATCAGGCCGATTAACGATTACACGCAGACGCTGATTCATTCCAAATATTGCGTCTGTCGAAGGCCAGCAGCTGAACTTGGTAAATTCAGCTCATGGGTAAGGCTGTAATTATGTAAATAGTATGACAGAAGGAAGAAGCGGCACTAGGTATAACAGATAATAGAAAACATCATATTATGTACTATGAAAATGGAAAACCTCAATCTAAGGGATACAGTCGACAGATCATTACTGCTTTGTCTGAATACACTGGGACTGTTCGGAACAGCTCCTGATGTAGAACATGGAGGAGATAAGGTGCTCCCGAGCCATCTGCCGTCAAGAATGGTCGTCTAAGATCTAACACTTGCCCTTCTGAAGAGAGGTCCTATGGAATATTAGCTTGACTCATATCGGTAGATGTCAGTGGGAAGACTTACTCTGTGTGCCAGCTCTGAATACGTCCCTGACCTCCCGCGGGGCACTTGGAGATGGGAAGAAGGATCCTTTTCTCACAATCCCAGGTAGGATTTCCTTGCCGAATTCCCCACTCGTTGTAGATCTCAAAGACGAACTTGCCATCACCAGAGGGGGCGTCAACACACTTGGTCCTCTTCTCACCAACGTTGTAAACACCTTGGGCTCCGTTGCTGCACCATTCCTTAGCAGCCTTTGCAGCAGCAACTTTGTTATTTCCCCAAGGAATAATACTCGAACTGCCGTAACAAGCAGCAATTTCGGGGTACTCGAAGCCAATGGTGCGAACGCAAACGTTGGCGTCGGCCCAGAGGCTGAGACAGTCCTCGCCAACGGTTGGGTTCCATTCCTTAAACTGGTCAAAGGAGATACCGAATTGGGCGGAGATCTTGAGGCAATTGTCGCCGGGCTTGACGTAGTGGAAGACGTCGCAGTTGTCGACCATGCCGGGCTGGATGGGTAGGGGAGTGGTGATGCCGTTGTCGCCCTTGACGGACTCAATGGCTGTGGCCTTCTTGGCCGTAGCGCTGGGACTGTCGGCGAGGGCACCTGCACTGGTAGAAAGAAGGGTAGCGATTGTAGAGAACTTCATTTTGATGGTCAAGTTATTGGAATTGAACTTGTTGTATGAATGGCTGAACGAGCTTGAGAAATTTTCTACTGATCTTGGAGATTTCTCTGCTTTATATAGATTTTCATCATGACTATGATCCTCCGATTCAACCTCGCCGAGCAAAAACCTTCTCTGAAATCTTATGCCCATCCCCTTCTCACAGCACTAATGCAGGGCAAATTAGGCTGCTGCCGCCCTCGCCAACAAAAAGTCCCCTGAAAATCACATTCTCACCAATAACGACCATCGCCAAGGTAGGGTTGGTTCGTTTGTAGAAATAACCGAACGTCTTGGCATGAGGCGCGGAGCGGCACAGGTGGATCGGCCAAATATTTCCGCTTCCCGAATGACTCGAAAAGTCGTATCGTTAGCGCCCTATGAGGCCTAAGGCTGACACCCGAGGGACCGGAGAATTCTTTCACGATGTGGAGTTGATGTGGTTTTTGCGGTGTGAAAAGAATAATGCTACAGTTATAACCCCACTAGGGTCGGGGATTGCCTGGTTGGGAAGGCAGTGCGAGTTTTTTTTTTGGTATGCTACGTTGTATTGGAAGTAAGCTTCTATTCAGCCGCAGACTAGTTGATCAAGAATGATCCTTAGAGCTGCAGTTAACCTCGTATTGAATAGATATATAACGGCACTTATGGAACCTAAGCCAATAGGATGATACACGTGTGTCGCCAGAGTAAGATCGTAACGTTCAACATTCTATCACTCGTTGTTCGTGGAAACTCACGATACGAGTAAATGTTACTGTGCAGCTTAATCCTCCTTGACGACCTCCGAACTTCGAAGTGCATGGTATTCAGCCGTCGGGCGAGTGCCCTCCAAAGTCTGAACAGCCGCCATGCGTCTGGCATTCAAAAGATCCAGATTGATCTGAGGCCCCGTGAAGGAGCCCTTTTTGGTGGTGAACCAGAGGGCTATGACAAACGCTACCAGTCCAGTGAAGACGACTGACACATAGCTCATGTTCTCAGGCGTGACGGGCATGGTAGTCGGGAAGCAATACAGAATATCGAGAAATACTACCCATGCGACTGAGATTCCATTGATGGCAGCGCCGTATCTGCCGAGACTGAAATATCGAATTGGCAAGACACGATCACGTCCTCGGTAAAGGAGAACAGCTTGGGGAATGACGCAGGAAGTTTGGAGAAAGATGATGGCGGCGCTGACCATGGCAGAAAATGCGGTTGAAGAACCGAGGAAGATGAGACCGTATAGCTAGAAGAAATTGTGAGTGAGACCAAAAGCGCGAAATTCGGAGATATATACTAACAGTGATGAAAACAGCAGAAAGAAGGAGTGCGTTGACAGGAACTTGGAACTTTGAATTAACGCGGCCCCAGAATTGTGAGTATGGCAAGGCACCGTCCCGAGAAACGGCCCAGAGCGTGCGTGACGAAGTTGTCGCTATAGAGTTAGGGCAGGCTTCTTCACAATAAGGAGACTTACCATTAGCCACAAGATTGGCGAAGAAACAGAAGGCAAACAGAGACATCAGCACTGACGCAGCTGGTCGAGACCCTGTGCCCTGATAATAAATCTCAAACAGCGGCAACCCAGTTGTCGTGTTGAGTACGGCTGGCAAATCAGAGATCGCATACATGAGAGACGTTGCAAAAGGGAACGCGGTTAGTAAGCCCATGAGCAACGGATATATCATGACCTTGGGCACGTTCTTGGCTGGATTGGGTATCTCTTCACAAAGATGAGCTCCGCAATCGCTGCCTAGAAATGCATAAACGGCATTGCCTACCGCTAACATGAATGCGAATCCGTCGCTGGACCAGCCAGTTCGGTTAGTAGTATCGGTAAAGATGAAATCCGCTGACGCATGGTCTTTCGTCACGACAAATAGTGTTATCGTCGTGGCGCTGAGAGTCAGGACTGATAGGATGAAGACCATCTTGTTGAAAAGAGGAATCCATTGCGCTATGAAGATATTGGCGGCTGTGGCGATCCAAATGAGAGCTACGTATATCAGATACTGGTGCCATCGCTTTTGATCCCAGTCTGGATACCATGCCCCGACGATGTCGAGGATCATGGATGAGACGAAGTTGGAGACTGAGCTTGAAGCAAGCCACCACCCGATGACACTCATCCAGCCATTTCTGTCAATCACGTCAGGACATCAACGTATAACTAAATTCTGGTACTAACAGATATGATGCGAAGGGTTTGTAGTCATCTCGCGCAACCATAAAAGACCAATAGTACTGCGCTCCAGCAACAGGATACGCAGATGCGAGCTCGGCCATACCCAGCGAGACGATGGTAGTCATCACCCCAGCAATAGGTAACGACCATAAAGTCCCAGCTGAAGAAGCCTCGGTTAAACTGATTCCGATTGAAGAGCCCGTCCCAAGCCATGTACAGGTCAAGGTGAATGACAATGCGCCTAAGGACCAGAGTGAGAAGCGGCGCGGCATGGCTTGGACGTAGCCAGCTGCTTCCAGCTCGAGAGCATCGTCATTGCTGGCTGTGCTTGAGGAGGCACGCGACATTTTGGCGCGTTTGTGATACGAGGGACAAGCCGTCGGGTGAAAGCTCGGTGGCGGTCGCTACGTCGAGAAAGCTGCTATCAACAAGGTTTGCACGACAAGTCAAACTGTAACACTAACGGTTGATGAAGAAATAGAGGATCGGGGGAAAGAAAATGAATACTGGGAGATCTGAACCCCCTCATTCTGATGCGCTGTCGATCACGAGGCAATGTCTCACTTGAGTTGCACAAGATGTCCGAGCGACGCCCAATGAGAGTCTTGAGAGACGCCGAGTTGTGCAGAGAGATAAGAGATTAGAAATTATGCTGATGTGCAGCTTCAGAAAAGTTTTAATAAGCACGATTCTCAGCTCGTGTGACGTAGCCAGTCATTTGTGTTTCACAAACATCTGTGTTCAGCGAAAATGTTTTAGCCTTCTAACCATATAATATTTCATCAAAAAATAAGGCCGATTGGGCAATATGGAACTCATAACACAGACGGTAACTTAATACGGATAGTAGCCTCCCCCAGGATATCCAATCCAGCCGCGCAAAAGACCGTTCAGAATGGGGAAAATGATAGATATAGCAGATACAGTTCCGATAGCCGAGCCGGAAATACAGAAGTCGCCATTCATGACAGCATAGTCAAAGCCTATTAATCCTATTAGCTTTCAATCGCCGCAACATCATAGGTGGTCTTACCGATCCAGAGAACCCACGCAGACACGAATGCGCCCGTGCAAGGGATCATAGCCAATAGACCGAGTCGCCTCTTGAGAAAGCGACGTTTCCAAAGCATGGAAATACCAACAAACAAAAGGATCGCACCGCATGCGACAAGGCTGCTTGACCCGCTGCGCAGGAAAAGGTTGGCATCACCATTTGTGCCCATCGCATAATTATCGTACATATCATATGTATCGCAACCATCGGGCATCTCGCCAAAACCACTGACTCTCAAGAACATGAGCGCACCAGGAAGTGCCAAGACACCGAGCACACATTCTTGGAAGAGCACATCGGTGGCTGTATCGGTGAGAGGTTCGTAGAAGCAAGCTGATAACATGACAACCACCCACCCAACACGAGGCTTGGTCAGGTAGAACATGATAAGCGGCCCGATGCTGACATTCAGCCCGGAAGCTTTGACAGCCACGGCGCTAACGACGCATTGCACCACCGTCATGGCAATGGTCGCCAGAGTGTTATAGGGCGTCCATGATAAGGCCTCTTTTGGTGACCCGTTGAGATGGTTGTAGTCCCAGAACTTCAACTTATTTCTTGCTTTGCGACTACCGAGCGTGAGGTGCGTGACTATCGCCGAGAGATGATTGACGATAAAAGGTAGGAGTATAAGAATAGTGGCATTGCAGTCTTTGCGGGGGAGCGAGCTGAGCCCCGTCGGGACTTGGCAATTCGGTGCATTTTCATCGCCGTAAACCATTTTGACAGAAAGAATTTAGATTTGAGTAAGGTTTCACAGAATCCGGCTTCGTTGAACAAGTCCTTGGATTTAAATCTGTTTATAAGTCGCACGACTACCTGTTCAGCCCAACATGCTCCCATTCAGCCCTGCGAACAAAACGCCCGTGCATATCACGGCATATGATCATTTCTTCCCAAGCGCAAGGTCTGGACGCAGCCAATATTGACGCCAGTTCGTCTGTCGCTGATGATGATTCGTCGGGGAGTCATAGTCGTGGTGCCAAGACGCGCCATGGTTACAGGGGTACGCAGAGCTGAAAATTAGGGGTTGGAGATGTTGTATCCAGCCGCTTCTTAAACTGATTAAGCTTGTTTATTGGAGACTTTGAGCAGGGGCCTTGTGAGAAGTGGTAGATTGTCGAGTTCTGCTCAGTCTGGATGCTGCTCAGCGTTACATTCGAGAGATGAGTGATTTAATAGTGGTCTGAGGTGGCAACTTTGATAAGAACTTCCAATACAGACAAGAACTCAATGTACACAAGTACCTGGCTGTTAATCTACACGTACATCTCTCACCGAGATCTTAACATCATGTCCCGGTTTCGGAGAGATGATCCCCAGCGACGGCAGCTTATCATTCCCCTCCGGAAAAGGCTGGCTCTCACATCCCCCAATAATCTCAATATCATAACGCGTGACAAGGATCGCAAGATAAACCAAATACATCTGTCGCGCCAAAAGCCTTCCTGGACATAATGTCGTACCGCCACCAAATGGATTGTACTCTCTGGCGGAACGTAACTTCGGGTCCCGGACGAATCTGTCGATATCGAATTGCTCCGCACTTTCGCCCCAGTATTCCTTGTTCAGATGGAGTTGTCGATAAGGCATCATTACATCGTTACCAGTTTTGATCTGGAAACCGGCGACTTTCGTGTCCTGGACGACGCGTCGAAAGCTAGATGAGCTGCTGTGGAGCCGCATTGTTTCGTGGTATGTCGCGTTGAGCTTGGCACACCCTTTTAGGTATTCAATATCAGGCTCCTGGTGAATACCATTCTTGAAAGCTGGCGCGACCTCCCGCTTGATGTCCTCTTTGAGATGAGATGTGTAAAGAGTTCTGGCAAGAAGTCAGAACGCAAAGACCGATGGGTTTCCGTTCATGATGCACGATGTCAGTTTTAGTTCAGACACAGCTCTATTTACTCACGCCCAGTATAGTTGGAACAGAACAGCAGCAATATCCCTGTTTCCTATCCCATGCTTTCGCATCTCATCCTCAGCCTTATATCATAAACGGAGCTGCATCTAGTCTTTGGCCCTGCGGCATTTCGAAATATCGCTCTAGAGCGTCGATAGCCGCGTCTCTCGAGTCGTAAGCTGACCTCGATAGGAACCTTGGGTACTTGGAGAGTAGCTTCCATGTCTGACGATTAAATCCGCGAAAGTCATTGACAAGTCCAGGCGAATTTTCAATAAGAGCAGCACCGAAAGGTTTCTTGGTATAAGCTCTGACCATGATGTCGCTAGCCCACTTAAACATGTCGTGTTCGTTACTCTTCCCTGTTGTGAAGGGACTACCTTGTTGCATGACGCTGTTGAGCTCTGATAAGCATTCGTCGAAGAATTTTTGAGATGAAGCTCGGGTCATATCTGTACGTATCCACGATCGAAGAGAATTAGGAACTGACAAAGAGGTCTCGGTAACGGTAGCCCCCCATAAGACATCTCTGGCTTCCTTGGAGACTGAGACATATTGCATAAACTGGTCGCTGTAGGCATCAAAGTGCAGCTCTTTCGTTTTCTGATGGGTCTCGGAAATATCGCGACGGTCAAGAATCACGTACATCCGACGACCACCGATTAAGACACTGAAGGGCTGCGCAGGGATCCTAAAATATGATCTTGATGGTGATGAGCACTAGTGGTATAACAACCCCGTGAGTACTGACCTTGCAGCAACCAATAGTTTCTCGACATCTCTGAAAAATGAAATATTGTGGCCAATGCCTATAATTCTGTGTTAGATACTTGGCTGAAAGGGGAAGAGCTCTTACCAGGGATCCAATACGGCAGCATTGGAGGTTCTGACTGACAATTCCATAGCGCGCCAATTCTCAATAAGTATTGCCAAGCTATATATATAACCAAACACGTCCCCACGAGGCGGGCCAAGATGTGATAGTGCACTGCCAAAGCCGGATTCTCGGTGTCCACGGCTTCGATAGTGGCGTTTGCTCCCAGCATGGCGGCGATATCACTCATTGTTAAGCACTTGGTATTCGCAAATGCGGGCGAGCCAGGCCATATTTATGATCGGCACAGTGATAAGGGTGAGGGGTTTCGAAGCGGCTTCAGCCCCCAGGCCACAAACGTCATGAACACTCAAACAACACATGGGCTCATTTGCTGGCTAGGACCTTGCTTTTGGCTGCCTATTATGGGCACAATTGGTGCGACTTCCGAAGTAGCCAATTCCCCGCCTCCTTTCCTCATATTACATCGACATGGACGTGCCATCCACTGCTATGTGTCTCAGCATCACCATAGGGACAGCCTGTACCAATCCTTCGGTCAAGATATGACCGCCGCTCGAGACTACTGTATGTAGTGATGAATCTATCATTGAAAACGAGGTAGACTCTTCATAGTGAGTTGAGTCATGTTTGGAAATAAAGGTGAGGATGGTTCTTGTCACGAGTGCTGCAATTAGACAGCTTAAGGAAGTGGCTTGTGCCAACATATTTTTCATAGCACATGTCATCATGAAAATGAGCCACTTTCAGGGCTGAAAGGCCCCCTTCCCCGATAAGCGATGGTTTTCTGAGACCTGTCATTCTCAAACTCTTGTAATTTCCCTTGTCTTAGGCTAGCAAATGATAAGGGTCAACCACAAAGACCACGGTCTGTACTTCTCTGATTCTGCGAGTCTTATAGTGAGTGTCAAATTTATTCATTATGCATTGGGGGAATGGGATAAGGCCAAGCCGTTTAGATTCGAGGGGTGAGGTAAAAGACGAATAGGAAACTTCTGAATGTGTTAACCTGATTCTGCATGATGGTATCATAGGTAAAGAATGCTGGCACGTGCTTATTGTAGTGCATACTTGCAGTCATCTTCATCTCCTACTGTAGTAGTGCAGATATTATTCAGTCTATCTCTCGTGCGAATGACGTTTGGTGCTCTGTATGCACCCCGCCATAAGCCTTATTTCTCAAAGTGGTCGAAGCTACCACGACACTGTCTTGGGAAATTGTGTTGGGTAGCTGGTATGCTCACCGACTTGCATCGGAAAAGAGTGTTATTTTGAGTTAATAGACCCCACAGCTGATGGCTCACATCACGCGCCTCACACGATGAACACACATTGGCCAGCATTTGGTGGAGGCGAGTAAGTTGAATGCCACTCTCATAAACACAGTTCAGGCGGCATTCTAACTTCCCACACAATTGACCGAAAACTGGTCGGGTCACATGAGCGAGTCATGATTCAACTTTAAATTTGTTCACCAGTGATTCTAGCAGCCTAAGGAAGAAACCTTCTGACTAGCTTCAAGATAGGCGGCTCATGGCTGGCAAGGTTTATCGGATGCACTTAAATTGATACCTAAGCCTAGGTTTGTCATTCCAAATGGCTCCATCGATTCGCAAATGAAAGGTAGCTCGTTGGAAACCTTGCAATTGAAATCTGAATTTGCCAATGATACCCCTCTGAGGATATACATTTGCTGGAATCTCTTTCCTCATCAGACACTAATTATCTTTTCGAACATGGAACTCCACGGAGTCACATATATAAGCTGTCTTTCCCCTCTCTGCTTTGCCATCTCACTCTTTCTTATCTTTTTCCTTTACCTTTACAGCAGTACGCCAACATCTCAGCAATTACATCACTCAGCTCTTCTCATCCTTTCCCCGATCTCTCTAAATAATAGTCATCTCTGAAGAGCCGCACGACCTCATCATGGCTGTAGAATACATCATCTGCTATATCGGCGTCTTCATACTCGTTATCCTCAGCAGCTACTATAACAGCATCTTCCCTGCCTTGCTACAGGAAGTGCACAGCTTAGGTATGTAAGTGAATCCAATTGAAGACAAGTACTGACCAACAGAAGATCATTGGAACCCTTATTATGAAACAGATGACGAGGACGACGACTCTAGCGAGGATGACGAGTCTGACAGAATTAATGACGATAAATCGGGTACATACTCTCACTCATCTGAAGCTTTGTAAACTGACCAAATTCAAAAAGATGACGAAGGCTATTCTCCTGGAATGAGGACATGCGAAATAAATAAACCTTCCTAGACATAAAGCGATTTTTTAGCAATTGCAATGCAGGTAAGCTTGGAAGTTTTTGTTGCAATTTAAATGCTGACAATTTCTTATAGATCGAACAAAAAACAATAGTTGGAAATAAAGGCCTACTCTTGAGGTGATTTGACAACTTTCCCTCGAGATTCGGTATCCACCTCCAGTGCGGTGCAAGCCTGGGAATATCTGCAAGCCTGATATTGCCGGAAAAACATGCGTATCAAATTCGACCGTCTGGGATTGTAGGCATTAGTTATAACTCCTTTTACGTTACTGTATATCATGGCACTCGCATCTATCAATCCAATACCAATTTGCTTTGAGCCCTCGTCTCTGAGTCTCTATCATTGTGCTCTCAGTCAATCCAGGTAAAGATGTAAGTACGGGGTTATTGATTAAAATGGATAAGATCATCGCAATGGCAGGGTCGTATCGCAACTCTCATGGCCCATTCACAATGCACCTCCTCCCCACAGAACACTTCACCCATGCATGAAATAGGTGGGGGAGTCAGGCAATGCGAGATAAATAATTTGACCGCCATCTGAGTTTTCTTCTGTCACAAACCAACCGTTTTACCTTTCTGCAAGCTGCAGTCAGACTGAGACCAACAGATTCACCTGTCAGATCCAGATCTCTTGGCCTTTTTCGCTTATCCTCGCGATGTCTTCGCCAAAATCTCCTGACAAGTCTCCTCAGTCTCCTCGGTCTCCGCCTGAGGCTGTGGAGGCTGAGACCCCCGCGCAGCAGGCACGAGATGGGTTCATCCAACCTGTCAGTCATAACCTTTTGTGTAGTTTCTGCTCCCCTGCTGATGTACTCTTTCAGGATACTGATTCTGACTCTACGTATTCTTTATCGTAAGATGACATGCACTGACACTGGGGTAGGCTTCACTAATATGGCCCAGAACGGATCTCAGTGATACTGAGTCCTTGCGTTCGTCTATTTTGAACTACAAGTGGGTTCATGGTAGACGCTTCCATGCATATGGCGATGGAACCTACTGGTAAGCTCTTTAAACTTATAGGTAGTAATTATTGCTCACACAATTAGGGGAGCGAATGACGATCGTCAGCAAGAGGCCGAAGATTTAATGCAAGTCTCACTTCTAAACGGTTTCAACCTCATTCTTTCTAACAAACCTCAGTCACGAGTTGTTTCGTGCAGTCCTCGACGGTAAGCTGTATGAAGCTCCGATCGGCAAGAACCCGCAGGTTTGTCGCCACCTATCTGGCCATAGCCTTATGTACTGATTATTGCAGAATGTCCTTGATGTTGGCTGCGGCACTGGTATTTGGGCCATGTGAGTTACTATGGTACTGGAAGAGTACCTCAAACGTACTGATGAAATCAGTGATATGGCAGATCTGCACCCATCAGCTGAAGTCATTGGTGTTGATCTCTCGCCGATCCAACCAAACTTCATCCCGCCCAACTGCAGATTCGAAGTTGATGATATTAACAAAGAATGGACGTTTCCTGAGAACAAGTTCGACTTTATTCACATTCGCTACATGACAGGGACCGTCCCAGATTGGACAGAGCTCCTCAAGAAGGCCCAGAGGTAGACCGTGCACTCCATTCCATCTGTACAATTCATTCTCTAACATTAGACAGACATCTCAAGCCAGGTGGCTGGATCGAGCACGTTGAGCTCTGGGGAGATGCCAGAGCTGACGATGACACCATGAGCCCCGAATCTCCGCTCAAAACTTGGGTCAAAATCTTTAATCAAGTAGCAGAGAAAGTCGGCAACCCCTTCTTCTGGAACCCCGCCGACGTTTTCCAAAAGGCAGGTTTGAAGAATATCACCGAGAAGAAGGTGAAAGTGCCTATTGGCACTTGGGCGAAAGACAAGGATCTTAAACAATGGGGTGCATGGAACCGACAGTTCTTGCTGCAGGGATTGGAAGGCTTCTCCATCCGCAGTTTGACAGAGCTTTTAGGAGTATTTCTTTGCTTCCTGGTATGTTATGAGTAAGCTAACAAGTTGAACTCTAGTGGGAGTATGAAAAATCGCAGGTCTTCCTTGTGGAGATGCGTAAAGAGCTGTTAAACCCAAAGCTTCACTCATACGTGTTGGTGTACGTCCTAAGCAATCTTGAAAATCTTTCTCTTGAGGCTAACACATATCTATACAGAACCACCGTATACGGTCAAAAGCCCGAGGAATAAGTGGAGCGATCTCGAGAGGTTGATGAGATTTTCAGCTACGAGGCATTATCAATTTTATCCAGACTATATCTGACATGACATGTGGCTATAATAACAGTTGTGCTTGTGATGAATTCCATGATTTCCCGAGAATTGGGACTCAATCGCCTGAGACCTGCACTCGTCCAAATTTCCAATGTTGCAATATCGCCCTCGTAAAACCATGTAAGCTAAAGCAGGCCGGTTGTTCTCTTGGCACGAGAGCTTGTTCAGGCTCCTTAACATCATGGTCCTCGCATGATTCAAGGATTTTTCCATCATTCTTGCAGGACTGGTTCTCTTGAACCACCAATTCACACCTATTTTCCCCAGTCATAACATAGCTCTTTGCACAGCGCACACTAACGCTTTGTGGCCGCTGATCAACTTGATCTTCTTTGCCCACATAGCTTATGCGGCAGGTGCCAATAACGCAAGTCTCGGGCACACCAGCAGTTCCATTGTACACGTATGACTTCCTGTAAATGGCATGAAACCACTGGTGAGGCGCCCAGCTCGAGTACGGATTCGAGAAGAGTATCTTCCTATGGTAGTTGACAACGATACAGCTCTTGTCGTATTTACAGTGACCACATGCTATCCTTTCAGGACCTAGAAAAGCCAAGTTGTGTCGTCTTTGGCGATTCATGTAGCCCCAGCCACCACGGAGCTTGATAAGGTCTTCTCCTGACGAGACTACCTCAGAGCGGTCGATTTCGGAGATTACGTTCCATTCAGGTAACGTGTTAGGGCCACGCTTTAGCAGAAACAGGTTCCCTCCATTCTGCCTGATCTTTCGGAGTGAGTCGTTGAGCTTATGTCTATGTAGATAGCCGTTTTGATGGAGGATAGATCGATCGCTACCTGAATGCCCTTGCCATAGAATATGTAGCATAATACCAAGGCCGTAAGAGTTTGTAGCAAATAACCTTGAGGTCTGATCGGTATAATCGAAGTTGTCGTTGCATGGTACCTTGTGCTCGGGATGGTCACAGCTCGTTAGGAACACCGGCCTATATTCAGGCACCTCATCTGGCAAAAGAAGTTTTGTATCGGCTCGGGTGAGTGTTTTGTGTTCGCAAATTCGGATACGGCCCTTATTTGCAATGTAGGTTCGTCCCTCTGGCAGCTTTGGAGAAGCACGAGGAAGGGTGATCCGCATCGCAAGAGTAGCAATGAAGGTATTCTTGGGAGTCACAAGGCGCAAACTTGCAAGTCGTCGAGTAACCTGCTTTGACCCTGCCTTCTCGACTTTCCTAGCAGTCTTTGCACGTAGTGTAACTTCTAATGAAGTCCCCAAATCCTCCAACGCTCCATCTCCCCTCGAATATCAGTCCCCTTGTGTCCAGCTCTCCAATGGACTTGTAGTCAAAGCAATGATGACCGCCTGGTGGATAGATTGGTGATGTGTATTCATCTTTTCAACCATCTGAGCACTGTTGACAGCGCCCTTCGCGGGAGAAAGGATTCGTGATAAAGTCGTCTGTTTGCAATAGACATCTGAATCGGCGAGAGACCTGACGGAGGGCAAAGAAAGCGAAAAGCGATGGTTTGTCATTTTGATCCGATAGGTAGGAGACAATCATCAAGAGGACCTCATCAGGCAGTCTCTGTAACATGGAGGGTTCGGAACGACTGTGAAATATTTGATCCTTTTGGGGTCTTGTAAGCAAATAATGATATCTTCCTCGAGTGGGGATCAGTGGCTCGCTTCCAATTCGTCTCTCCATTTGTGAAACATGGCGAATCTGTAGCTTCTCGAGGTCTGTCGGTATTTCGGCCCATGCAAAGCTCAAGGTCTCCGCGAGTCGTGCCTCTATATATGCAACCGGGGGAGGGTCACTAGAAACACGCTGCGGGGTGACAGGAAGACCACCGGCAACAGGGTGGTGCGTGACAGGTGTCACCTTGCGCTGTGCCTCCAAGTATAAGCTTGAGTGGCAATGTCAAGGAGTCAAGGCAGATGAGGAAGAAAAGTCGAAGGAAAAGAACAAGACTTCAGCATCATTATACCTTGCAATATTGAGCTTTGATCACTAGAACACGGGTATGTATAGAACTTAACCTTATAGGCGGTAGTCATCCCCAAAGTCTCAGGCTTCTCCTCAAAGTTTAACATGAGACTCCACAATCTGTCTTGCCGAGAATTTGTAAAGTTCACACAAGCATCATGAAAACTTAGTTTAATCTTGTGCGCATGCCTTTGGACGCGTCTTCGGCCTTGCCGAAGGAGAATTATTTTATACCTGTCATGTGCGTCGGCTGCCTAAGGTTTAACCTTAAGGCGAGCAGCACATCGCCATACACAAGTGTCACAGTTTACCAGGGCTAGTCATGTCATTTTTGGGTATCCATAGTCTCTTCAAGTACTAGAATTGCGCTATAGGCTGGACCCATGCATCAACATCGCTTGCTAGTCATGCCAATCATCACCAAATATCCCATTACACCAACTCAGATTATCATCAAACAATTAAGGCTTCTTAGTTCCCTCGATCTCGGGGCCAGCAGTGTTAGTGTTGACGGGAGTGACAGCCTCAATACCCTGAAGCTTATCGGTAGTCCTGTCAGGTCCGACAATCTCGAACACTGATCCATAGTTAGTAACGATTGATCACTGGGGATGGGAGATAACTTACAGTCAACAGGAGTGGATGTGAACTTGCGAGCATTGACCTTCTTCTGGAAGAGGTAGTCAAGATCGGCAAAGCTACGGTTCATGGTCTCAGGCAGGAAGAAGAAGATCCAAACAGCCCAGATGAAGCAGAGACCGAAGTAGAACATTCCAGTCTTGGCTCCCCAGTTCCAAGCATCACTGCTGGAGTTGAGCATACGGGGGTTGAGCTGCTGAACAATGATCTGACCGCAGACGTAGACAGCACGACCGAGGACGATGGTCTGAGCGCGAACACGGTTGGAGGCAGTCTCAGCAACGACGACGTAAGTGGTAGGGCCGAGAGAGACCTTGAAGATACACTGCACAACAACAAGGAAGGCAGCTGTGACGATGGCGACACTGTCGACCTTGGGAACGAAGCCGAGAATACCAATGATCAACATGCAGGCACCGATGCCGGAAGAACCATAGAAGTAAAAGGTTCGACGTCCAATTCTACCCATGAGGGAGATGGCAACAGCAGTGGCGATGATGTTGACCGACTGAATGATCATGTTGTAGTTGAAAGCCATAGTGTTGCTCATACCAATAGACTTGAGCATGATGGCGGCGAAACTGGTGATAGATTGACCGTTGAGAATCTGGATGACCCAAGCCATGCAGACAATACCAGTTCGGCGAAGGTTGGTTCCTCTGAAGCAGTCCTTGAAGCTAGCAGCCTCAGCTTCAACCTTCTCCATCTCGTTGGTGTGCTTCATGAGAGCAAGAGTCTGAGCCATAGACTCATCAGTGTAGTGACCCTTGCGAGCAAGACGGCGGAGAGCATGCTCAGCAGCCTCGAGCTTACCGCGACGGACGAGGTACCAAGGAGACTCGGGAGCGAAGAAAGCGACAGTGATCAGAGGAGGAATCCACATCCACTGAAGACCGTAGGGGACTCGCCATCCAGCGTCGCCCTTGAGGTCAAGAGATCCACGGAGGACACCAGTAGCGAGGAAACTTCCGGCTCCCCAGCACATGGAGACCCAGGCGGTGAGGTAGCCACGGAGGGCGGCGGGGCAGATCTCGGCGGCGTAGGCGGTGGTAAGGGTCTGGAAGATACCCCAGGGGATACCGCAGAGAAGGTTACCGACGAGGAGCATTTCGACGTTGACGGCGAAGAAGAGGACGAAGATGGTGCAGGCCATGAGAGACATGGCGAACTAGTGAGATTAGCAGGAAGTCAAATGAGACGCGATGAGAAATAGCATACCATGTAAACACGTCGAGAACCGAATCGGGATTGCAAGTAACCGTTAATCAAGAGACCGATGATAGAACCACAGTTATTTCCAGCACCAATGGCACCCTGCCACTTTGTAGAGATATGCTGCTTGCCATTGGCATCAGGCCAACCGAAACGCTCGAGATAAGCAGGATGGGCGAAGAAGTTATTGATAAGACCAACATCCATACCCTCCATGACCAAAGCAACACTCAGAAGCATACTGAACGTCACAGCAGGCCAGTATCGCGAGAACAGCTCCTTCTTGGGCAGGAGACACTCTGCATCACTGGCAGCCACGGCGGCCTCGATGAGCTCGACCTGTGAGTTGTAGCCGGAGAACTCAGTGTGGTGCACGGGAGCTTTCTGCCCGTCTTCCACGTGGGCTGTTTCATTCGGGGGCGCCATTGCTTCGAGATTGTCAAAGGGAAGAATGAAGAAGGAGGAGGAGGAGAGATGCTCGAATGCAGATCTGGGGAAGGAAAACAATGGGGAGGGGAGGGACAGCAGGATAAATATAAAGACTCCGCATTCTGTCTGTGGACACCAGGTCCGATGATCAGGCAGGGATATCTCGGTGGTACTTCCCCACGGGGCACTGGTCAATCAGTCGTATCTTCCCCGCATGGCAGCGTAAATGGTCAATGACTTCGGTGTCGATAACCCGAGGCGAGGCGCCATTCCTGATCCAGGATCGAATGTCCTGTTTTCTTGGCAATTCGGCGGAGAGAAATCCGAGTGAGAGCACTGAAATGGGAGGTTTTATGGGGTCGATTAAGGTTAAGTTGTTATTAACGTTATGGTGTCCCCATGGGGGTTCCCACGCGGACTCGGGGTCCATTTCTGGGGTACGAAACGAGAGGTTTTGACAGGTGAGATGGGTATTTGATCTGCGAACAGTCTATTCCATCTCGATTTCATGGCAATCATATTAATTCTTAATACTCTGGACGATAAAGGAACTGTGCTGTCTCCTCGCTGATGATGCCTTGCATGCTGCATCTCAACAACCCCCCATTCCCTGGCAATGACTCCTCTCGGCTAACCTCCTCCATGCGACGGCGCGGCAAACGCCGTGTCATATCCCATTGGCCGATTCTCCGTGTCTGACTCTCTTGGCCCGCGAGTCTAGACCAGGTTGAGCACTCAGCTCCCT
Source organism: Fusarium sp. NRRL 25303 (assembly GCA_013396255.1). Taxonomy (NCBI): domain Eukaryota; kingdom Fungi; phylum Ascomycota; class Sordariomycetes; order Hypocreales; family Nectriaceae; genus Fusarium; species Fusarium sp. NRRL 25303. The sequence goes on from JAAOAY010000149.1 coordinate 58,815, forward strand.
CGACTGAGTCATGAGACACCATCTCGACTAAAATAATGGAGTAATTCACTGTTAAAGCCGAAAAACGGTCGATGCTTTTTTATTTTCTCTCCGCATGACTTAATGCGACGAACCGAGAGAAAGGTTCGCCGAATAGCGCCTCAGGTACACACAGAGCAGAGGCTCAGAGAGCAGCGCAACAAGGATGAGCCGTGAACCAATAGCAGAGCCTTGAGGCCCCCATTCGACGTTGCCTTTTCTGTCGTCAAGGTTGTATCACTGGAGATTGATTTGCTTCCCCACAGCGGCCAACCCCAAAGTTTGCCCCCGATTTTTCCTGCACAAGCTTATTTTAAGGGAGGCCCAAGCGCATAAAATTGCTGGGCTAGCTTGGTTTATGCAAGCCACGAACAGCATCGTACACTGTCTCCTCACAGTTCCTCAGCAAGTTTTTTCAATGCCGATACGACTGCCGTTATCGGTGACATCGCAGGCCTTGTTATCGCGGCATTGAGCCTCGTGGGGATAAACAATTGCCCAAGGATAACACTAAAACTCACCTGATGTTGCCCAGGTTATTGCGCCCTGAAACTGTCTTGAATGCAACCCTGGCTGATCCTCGGCATTTCGGTCGAGTTCCATGCGCTCTCCAACCGTTTGGGCCAAGTCCGCGCCGCCTTTTGATGACATGTTGGGGTTGGAGCCCCCAAAGTGTCTCTCGCCTAACCTTTCCGTCGTTGCATCTTGCATCGCCAAGGCGTCAAACCGAAACTCTATGCTGAATCCGAGGGTTTGGGCCGCGCCTGTGCGTTGATGGTGATGTCTATCTCTATCAGTACGCGTACGTGATGCTTTTGGATGGTGTTGCTGTGATGGAAGCCAAGATTGGCTTCGGGGTTCCTGGACCTTGCCCCCGCACGTGGCAGATTGAGATCTTGAGATTTGGGAATCACCAGAGGTTGCTCGCTTCATAAAGGACCGAGAGACATGAAATTAGAGACTTCGGCTTAAGGGACATTTACCTAAGGGGTAATTGGATATTGGCATCTTGACTTTTGAAGTGGATAGAAATGCTAAACTGCCAAGCGACAGGACGTTGGGCATGTTCTGTCGCCAAAAGACGATGCTCGTAGAGTCGTAGGCGACAGACTGATTTTAAGCTCTTTAAGGTTAAACTAGTAGAGTTCTAGTCCTATCGTGCGAGGGATTAAGAGAAAATATGTCCAAGCTGGCGACTATGACGGTGTCAACTATCTGGGCTGTCGAGTTGAGCTTCATGCAAGCTTGAGCCTCATGGAATATTGACAGCTCGGAGCAAATACACGATACCATGGACTTGGCTATGATTATGGAGAAAGGTTGTATCGAACTATCAAGGGTTCCCTGTCGGACCCAATGGGACTCTCGACATTTGCTGAGACGGCTAGCCTGGCTTCGTAAAATCTTCATGTGCAGGGTAGGCAATATGCCTACCTCAGACATAATGCCCGGTCAAGTCTAACTGCCATTCGAGTTGACAATAATATTTGATATATTCCTTGAATAGTTGAGTAGCTAGTAAGCGGGCTCGCTCCCGTGATTCCGGGTAGGCCCTCCAGCTTGCCCACTTTCCCAACGTTCGGCACCCCATACCCGAGAGATCACCAAGCAGATCTTTAACAATTGTGCCAAAATCTGTGGAGTTGATCCTTCGCGCCCGTAACTATCCATTCACGATCTCTTGGCGCCTAGTAGGACCGAAAAGGTTGATCACTTCTTCTGCACTGCAGCGTTTGATGTGACACAGACTTCCCCGGAGATTCGTGCCACATGCCTCGCTGTCAATTACCCCAGGCTTCCGAGTGAGATCTCCAGATGGAGTGGGGATGTCTCCATGCGACCCAATAGTGGGACATGTCCTGCGGCGCAGTTGGTTGAGAACCAACATGTCATTTGAAAACTTGGCGGGGAATGCGGCACAGTTATCTCGAACCTGTTGATGAGATGCACCAAGAAGGGGTAAGCATGATGAGATGGATTTTCTTCGCAATATGTATCTATTCCGCGTGCCAGAGTTTTGTCATTTTTATTTCGTGTCAAGTTGCTGACAGATATTATTCCTGACCTCGTACATATTCATACATATGATGCCCAATGTAGATATCATCGCTTCATATGATTCGACCTATATATGATGATATAACAGGCACCACTTGACCATAGCTCCAGGCAGCTTAACATTATTTTGCTGTCTCTCAGTGCTGGGTACGGCGCTGTCATCTTGGTTTTGCCTAACACTTAAGCTATCATAGAAACTTCCTTTCTCCGCACTGGTTATGCGAAGCATCGAATACTTTGGATAGTGGAGTAGACGGGAAACATCATGGGTCTATAGTTTCGTTCTGTATTGGCTTCTTCGACCTCTTCACATCCCACCATTGACTTCTAATTACCATTATATACTCTCGCCCTTGCCACGTACTCCTAGTCTCCATGCTCTTTTCTCACCAAAAGGCTCGAGTTTCCTAGCTTGCCCTCCTTCCAAACCGTCTCCAAACCAGTCCTTTCTCCCACCAGCGTTCTTTTTGAGCCACTAGGACCTGCTTGGTTGAATCTGTATCCTCCTCTTGTGTTTCTACATGTCTCTTCCGGTAGCCGTCCCAGATCTCATGCCTGTTCCTCTCATCAATGCGAGCCTGATCCTGCTGGTCTAGAGGAAGAGCGTTGATCGCATCCCGAATCTGGTCACGTCGAACCCTCTCAGCTTTGATTGCCCCCGGGCTAAACGAACCGGGTGAATTCACTACACCGATGTTAGTATCCATTCCCATGGTATATATCGGCTTCAAGTATCGTAGTCTTACTGTCAGCGATGGAAGACGCCTCAAGCGACCGTAGTGCGAAGCTATAGTGACTGATCAATCGAATATTGTAGAGGTCTCCGAAGTCTCGTTCAGGAATAAGACTCATATCAACGATATCCTCCTCGAATTGCGAAAATATTTCGTGCTGAAAAATGAAATGACTGCTCAATACGACATCTGCTTTGAGATCATCGAGCACATAAAAGTCGCAAGGGATCTTATTCCTCGAACTGCGGAACTGCCAAGTAGAATCACGAATAATACCAGTAGTGGTATCCAGAGACCCATCGGCATACTCGACGAAGTGCCTGTGCTCAACCCCCTCATCAATCTCCAAGGAGTGCCTCCTTGCAAAGTCTGCTGATATGAGCATTGCGTCGCAGCCTGTGTCCGCGAGAGCAATTGAAGGTATGTCATCAAAGCTTCCCTGCAGACAACAGGTATTGTCTTCGATAAGATTAAATCTGAAGCGAGGGGCAAGGTTTCTCAACGACTTTGTGATTCGGTGGGCGAACTTAGTCAGGGTACCTGTAGCTTTGAGAAACGTCTGACTGAGGATGAGGTCCTGGGTGCACTTGGGGAGGATGCAACAGTCAAGCAAATGATGCTCTGATTCCCCGAAGAAAGTAAAAGGAACATCTACCGTACCACAAGATCTGATTGTTGCCCCAGAGGGCAGTCGGAATATCTCTTTTGTACGGTCCTTGGGCATTAGTCCAAGCTTGTCAACAAGTTGTCGAGAAACGAAATTACGTTTCGCACCGGTATCTGGCAACGCGTCGACTTGGTGTCTGTCGGGGCCTACTAAAGCTTTCACTATGTAGTCCGTCGAGCCACTAGAATAGGTCTCAGCTGAGCTTTTGCGGGCGTGCAGTGGCAGGGTTTCCTGGCAACAGTCGCTTACGAGATTGCGCATGGCGATCTTTTCGAAGGTTCTCATAACGAAGTCGTTTGTTATTTCATCATCATGACCATGGTAGGCCATATAGTGATCTAACAAACGAGCCGAGGCCTCGTGAAGCAGTTCGACAGCATGCTCAAGTCGATCGGCCTTCTCCTCAAGGTATTTGGTGCGTCTCCCGCTTTCTATCTTAATAACAAAAGCATGCCACTGATGACTTGGGTCAACCGTAGTCACGATTTGGAATTCAGCGTCTAAGCTCTCGGCGGATCGACGGCAGTTTTGTATAATGAAACCCCTCGAATCCATAGGTTCCATTGGGCCGACTATATCTGATGCTGGCAAACCGTGCCTCTCAATGCTCATAGGCCTATTCAGGTAATCGGGAACAATTAGTGTGCTGACAGGAACAGGAATTCTCGTTGTAGAAGAATGCCATGCGCAAAGAAAGCAAAAGGAAAGACGAAGAAAACAGAAATTGGTTCTGACAGGCTGCAGACCCAACTCCGAAAAATCACGGAGCAGCCCGTATCGTGATTCCTGTTTGTGATTTCTTGTGGCATTGAGGTTTTTCGACGCTCGCCTTCCCGTATCTATGACCTTTACTCTGATGCAAAACTTTCTTGACATTGAGATGAATGCGGGTCAGGCTGCAACTCGACCCTCACTAGGATTCTCAGCACTCTCGTCGTGGATCGTTTCAGACAAGGATCAAGAACTGCTGGTTTTCCGAAAGTTCGGAGAAATAAGTGCTCGAAATCTTCTTTATTTGCAATGTGAATTATTAAGCATCGAGAGCAAGTTGAAGGCCTGGGATAAGCAGGTTGAAGGGAGCAATGATACAGCGCTGGAACAGGTTGCAGAAACATGGGAAATGATGATCGAACAGGCCGAGGCCGGGAAAACAGAAGCAAAGGACATGTTGGAGCTCGTGAAACTGCTTCGCACCAAAATTAAAGAATATCGTATGTAAAATAGGTCCAACTATAAGCTTCTGCTTACTCTCGTATAGATGAAGCGCTCGATCTACAGAGCAGGATTTCTCTGCTCAACAGCCCTGACCAACGCGCCCTTGAAGTGGCTCGAAACGAACTACACGGAGGGCCTCTGCGACGAAATGGTCAAAAGCCGAATCCCATACTAGGTGGGAGAGGGAAGGATTACCTAGACGAAACGGAGGATCTCGTCTCCCTTAAAGCTTCAGCAGCGGTCGACCCATTATCGAAATTGCTCCGAGCCTATTGGCCAGGTCGAGTGCGTTTTACTATCGTCATCAATACTGCTGCAGTTGATTAAGAGCCATTCACTAACGCGAAGATTTTGAAATCAGGAAGAATTATCCAGGGACGGACGGCGTCGGATCAGCCATTTTGACGAACGATCAATCACGATAGCTGTTGCTCTCGTCAACATTTTACTCGCCATGATCTTGCTGGTCGGTTCGATAAGCAGTCTATACTATGTGAAGTCACCGCCAGCAATTCTTGGTACCATATGCGGATTTACGATACTATTTGGGTTGAGCGTTGGCTTGATCACAAACGCGAAACCAGCAGAGATATTTGCAGGGAGCGCAGCGTAAGTGATATTTCATCCACACTTCAAGAATTAAGGGAAGTGTTTGGGTATGCTAACGTGTATGGAACCAGTTATGCGGCTGTCTTGGTGGTTTTCGTCGGCAATGGGGATCAATCGGGCTGTAAGTGCAGCTAAATATCGGAATTGTTCCCGGGCAGAGTCAATCCAACGAGCTTTCACAATACAGGATAACATAGAAATCAGCAACAACTTGATGCCAGGCAGTAGGGGAAATACAGCATCATGAGCAGTCTAGTGTGGGCTAATTAGTTTATATGCAATTTTTATTAGGTCACAAAAGAGCGGAATTCGGATCTCATAATATTCCAAAGAATGACTCAAGCTTCATACCATACATTGCCAAGCCCAAAGTAATCGATCATGAGTGGATTGTGTGCGGCATGTCTGCGGCATGTTTCTCCGCCCGAGGCCCCATGTTTAGCCTAGGTTACAAAAATGAGGTCATATTTATCAGCAAGACTGCTACGCCCTACTAACTACATATCAATCAGTGGCTTCTTAAACCCCTCCGAGCGCAGAAATTTGAAGAAGAAGACAAATTAGAACATCTCATTTTAACATAAATCGCCATTTAGAAATGTCAGACGGTTTTGCAAAGCTTCCTCCAGGCGCTCAGGTCCAGCCAACGCCTTACCAAGTCTCCATTGCCGACGACAAGGTTGATGAGCTTAAACAGCTTGTGAAGCTGGGAAGAGTTGGACCGCCCACCTACGAATCTACGCAGAAAGAACAGAATTATGGAGTCAGCCACCAGTGGCTAACTGATGCGAAAGCTGCTTGGATTAACTTTGACTGGTATGTTCTATCGCCTGTCCCCAATTTGGATTGCCGAGGTCTAACATTCGGAAAGGCGCGCTGCGGAAAAGCATATTAATTCCTTCAATCACTGGACTGTACCCATCAAGGACGAAAAGGGTGATTTTACCATCCACTTCACGGGCCTCTTCTCCTCTAAGCCCGATGCTATCCCCGTGGTAATGCTGCATGGCTGGCCGGGTAGCTTTCTAGAGTTTCTAAAGATCCTCTCCATTCTCAAAGAACGCTATACCCCCGAGACGCTCCCTTACCACGTCATTGTACCGTCTCTCCCCGGCTATGCTTTTTCGGATAAGCCGCCGCTGGACAAGGACTTCGGCATCAGAGATGTTTCTCGCATTGTGAACAGCCTTATGGTTCAGTTGGGTTTTGGAGGTGGCTATATCGCTCAGGGCGGCGATATCGGAAGCAGGATTTCTCGCGTGCTCGCAGCGACTTACGATGAGTGCAAAGGTATGTTATCAAGATGCGAATCGTTCGCGAGATTGGAAGTACCACTAACACGATTTTCTATAGCTGCTCACCTCAACTTCTGCCTGATGGCGGAGCCTGCAACAGCGCAGGGCGAAATCTCAGATGCAGAAAAGAAAGGCCTGGAACGTGCAAAGGACTTTGACAAGTTGGGCACCGCCTACGCTTTGATGCATGCCACAAGACCAAGCACCATCGGCCTCATCCTCTCGTCATCGCCTCTCGCGCTTCTAGCGTGGGTCGGCGAGAAGTTCCTGAGCTGGAGTGACGAAGATCCTCCTCTCGATGAGATTCTCACCTCGGTATCTCTGTACTGGCTGACAGATAGCTTCCCTACGTCAATCTTCCCATACCGCCAGCGCTTCGACCCAGATTATCCCGGTGCACATGATCACCCGAAGTGGAAGATCAGCAAGCCATTGGGTTACAGCTGGTTCCCGTTTGAGCTTGCTCCTATTCCTGTGAGCTGGGTGAAGACGACGGGAAATCTGGTTTTTTGGAGGGACCATAAGCGAGGAGGTCACTTTGCTGCACTGGAGAGGCCTGAAGATTTGTTGAAGGACTTTGGGGATTTTGTGGAGCAGATCTCGAAGGATGGGTCTTTGAAGCTCCAATGAATCAATTTGTAGATCGCGGCGCTTTATCTCGCTCCAAGACGGATTGAATGGCGATGAATCAGTTGAGGGTTGACTAATCAGCTTAGAAATGTGAATTCCTCATTTTCTTTCGTCCTTGATGCGAATTATTGCGCTGATTGTGAAGGTAACCCATTCGATGATCTCACATGACTAAGCACGTGATGTCACTCCGCGGTTTTTGGAGGTGGAGGCTTCACCGTCTGGCGCTCTGTTGAGTTGACAGGCACTCATCCAGAGGACAGTCAGCTATGGCCATTTCTTTTGCTACCCTTTCCGGCTCGGTTTGCACAAGAAGCCAGGGCTATTAACTTCCAGCGACAAAGCCCAGCCTTGAAACTGAGGACGCGCCCACTATGCCCTTGGTGGTACAAAGCGCGCCATGCCATCACCCTGAAGCTGCTCTACTCGATGCGACCGACACGATGATCACAGCGCTGCCGCTGCAGTTGCGAACTCGGCCGTCATTTTCTATGGCACGTCGCAGCTCCACCCACCTCAACCCAATTCTTTGACCCAACGTGTCCCTCCCGAACCCGCCAGATCGATGCCGCGCCAATCCTCGTTGCCCGACAATGCCGATGAGACTATAATGCGACCGATCGAGAGAATATGGAGCAAGCAATAGTCGAAAACTATCACGGCTGTCGTAGAGGAGGCCTGCTGTGCCTTTAGCCAGCGCCACTGCTTTTCGCGTTGTCATAATGCCTTTCGTCGATGCTCTGCTTCCGAGCACCATCACCACCAGAAACGCGAATGAGCCGTGCCTAGTTCACCACGTGTCGTATCTACCAGCCCTTGTCCGCCTCTTGGTATCGTGCAATTAGGCGTACTCTTGAGGCGACACGAGCCTTCCATTCAGGCCATGTACGAGCCCGTCAATCGCACGACCTCCCGAGCACCTCGTGGCAGAGTACCGTTCAAGCCAGCCCGCCAATACCTCATCCGATTGTGATTTCGCTCTGAAGCAGCGCATGCACCGCGACCTCGTCCGCATGATAGCGCTTGATATACAGACAGATCGCCGGGCATTCCACCCTCGCTCGAAGCTCGACCCACCATATACTCCGTCCTGCCTTGCGATACCATATATACAGCAGCAGCAACGCGACTGGGTCTCTCACAAGGAGCAACTCCTTGAAGGCGCCCCCGATCCTGTGCGTGAAGAGCTGCGTTTGTCCCGTTGTGACTTGGCTATCCGGTAGATAAAGAATGCGCGACACCGCATGCGCAGCGTAGAAATAAGGGTTCTCCGGGGTAGATGTCTCGTTCAACCGACAGACAGCGGCTAGTTCCTCTGGTATACCATCTATTCCGATTTCTGGTAAAGGCGCTTGCATCTGCGCAATTGTAACAGCCATGACGCGAAACAGACTGTCATTTCGTAGAGGATCTACCATATTCCACAGTGACATCTTCCCACTGATCATTGACACCCAATCGAGGTCATCGTCGCCAGTTTTTAGAGGCCACGAGTCTTCAGGTCTGTATGCATCAGGTGATGAGAACGTCAAGACAGCTAGAGCAGCTGCTGTGCCCCATATTGGGTCCTTGTCCTGCGTCTTGACAGGTTCGCGTAGCTTCTTGTTGAAGAGCGCTGTGCTTTGTGACCAGTGATAACATTCCTCTAGACTCCGGGGAGAGCTTAATGAAGTGTTTAGATAGCGATCGTATGTAAGAGCCACGGCTAAAGAAGCGTGCATCAAACATGGGTTCTGTGCCAATTAGCCCAGTCGGACACATTCCGCGTGTCGCTCTTACAGTGAAGGCGAGTTTGAACAGCCTCCGATTGACGTCGATCATGTTCCCATCATCAGGCGTCAAGAGACTCCTCGTATAATATCTCGTCACAAAGTCTTGACATTTCGCATTGAGCTGATAGATGGTATACTCATCAGAGGTCCATACAGCGCTCGCGACAGGTCTTTGAGGCGACGGCCTGCAACGAACCACGGCCCTCGCGGCATCGGGAGTAATAGGGTGTAGATCGGGAATGTTCAATCCAAAATTACACAACACCCCAAATGAGCTGCATTTTTTACAGCGAGGTTTGCTCTCATCGCACTGACAAAGGTTAGTTGAGTCGCAATGAATGGTCAGAATAGATTCACCTTGAGTTTTCTCAGCTTGCAATTACGACAGCCATATCTTGACCGCCGCGCTGGTTTCTTCGGGCGCATATGGTCCACACAATTCGCAGACATTTCCACAAAGCTTTACTAATTGTCAGAAACCGCGGGATATTGTCATCGTTGAGAGAATTTGACCCTGAGCTGACAGGATCTGGAGGTACGATCTGCTTCGCGATGCGCTAAGCTCAATTGGTTGGGGGACTCTCACACGCTAGCGGTTTTGCGGATGCACGGCGATTTAATTGGCGGATTGACGATTCAAGAACTCTGGGTATTATCGCGAAGAGATCAATATGATTTGAGGAAAACCTCATGGGAATGCTGTGATGGAGGTATAAAGAAGACACCTCCTTCTGTTATTTTAAGATCTTTTGTCTCTACCATTAACGCACCAGAAATCCTCTATTTTAAATCGAAATGTCTACTCATCTCGCTGCTATCTGCCCAGGCAAAGGCCAACCCTTCCAAGTACAAGCCCGATCCACACCAAAACCGGGACCAGATGAACTTCTCATCGCCGTCAAGTCCGTCGCTCTCAACCCAGCAGATGTCATCATGCGAGACCAAGGTCTTTTTATAACAGAGTATCCTACTGTTATTGGCTTCGACATGTCTGGCTTGGTGCTACAAGTCGGCGAAAATGTTCCAGCTGGTAATGAAGGCTTCCAACCTGGCACTCGAGTTGCTGCATATTCAGCTTCGGCATGGAGAGGTTGCGCTCCAGATTATGGTCCTTTCCAAGAGAAATGCCTTGTTCCGTGGCAACATGCCGTTCGACTCCCAGATCAGAACATGTCGTGGAATCATGCTGCGACGTTACCTGTTTCTGTGCAGGTACCTCTTAGCGCATGGGACATGATGGGAATTCCTAGATCATACGATGAGCTTTCTTCCCAAGATCTAGGCCAGGTTCAGAAGAAAGAGGTGCTCTTGATCTGGGGCGCATCATCCAGCATCGGCACCATGGGCGTACAGACAGCTCGCTTGAAGTCTCGGGATCCCAAGTCTCCCTTCGCCGCGGTCTATGCTACTGCTGGACCTTCAAACCACGAGTATATACGCTCGCTCGGCGCCGATCGCGTGTTTGACTACAAAGATCCAAAGGTTGTTGAATCAATCGTCTCCGCCGCGAAAGAAGACGGGTTGATCGTTCGACATTGTTTCCTCGCGACTGGAAACCTGTCCTTGTGTCAATCTGTGCTCAAAGAGTTTGTTGATTTAAACTCAGCTGAAGGAACTGCGATAGCTAAGATCGGGTCGGCACCTTGGATTCCAGCAGACGCTGAGAACGTTGAGGGAGTTGAGACCATTTTTGTAATGCCGTCGGCGGTTGAAGAAGAAAGACTTGAGCAGTTCAAGTATTGGATTGGAGCTTATTTGAGCAAGAACTTGTCTAATGGTGGCATTAAACCAAGCCCCGAACCCAAAGTTGTAGGAATAGGTTTGGAGTTCATCAATAGCACTTTGGATAAAATGTCTGAAGGTTTGAGTTGTACAAAGTTAGTGGTGGAAATTGGGAAGTGAGATAGTATCACAATAGAGCCTTCCTGGGTAGTGAGAAACTACTATATTACTGAAAGTAAATATTTTCAGATTTCTAAGCAAAAAGCGCCGTCCGGGACGCGCCATGAATAAATTGCGCCGTGTTGGAATCTTCGTTATCTGTCTCTAGCGTCCTGACGCTATAGGGTAGTCACCTCCATTTTCAGGGAGTTGTAATGGCAATGCCAGCAGCCTTCACTGACGTTTCGGAACTTCCCGTGTTCCAAAAACCCAGTTTTTTTTGACCCTTGGCTCCAATCGACGATATTTTCGCATGGCCCCGTGGACAAAAACGGCTCATCCATCGCGAGACCACGCTCCACGCTCCGATCCTCGGGAGACTAATTTCCTAAAACGGACATTTCTTTCAGTGACCACCAACGCCAATTACCAAACAGAAAGCCCCTGTATGACTCTGTACCGTGTTGTCACTGTTCTAAGCGAATATTACCTCTGATCATACCACGAGATCGGGTGGAAGGGTGGATCAATTGGTTCCGTAGCCTCGATCGCTCGCTTCTTGACACGACCTTGCCATGCACCAATCAAGACGCCGCACCACGAACCAAGTCACGTTGCCCAATCGATGATGAAATGACCCTCGCCTCGACACCCTCTTCGCTCAATAAACATAAGCATAATACGCCATAAAATAAAGTTAAAAAACTCCGCCAAGCTAAGCTCTCACATCAATGGCGAGACAAGTTCCCCTTCACCAGTCAATGATGTCTTGTCGCAACTCAGGGGGATGCAGAATTCTCGGTCTTGTCCGACCACTCTAACTAATACAAGCAAAGATCATCCTCCCTCCTTTCAAACTCATGCCCCCCAGGTCTGGAGTAGAAAATCCGGGGTGAGTTTGTCTTATCGGACCGACAGGAGACAAAACTCCACGATCTCATGACCCCATTTCCCCATACAAAATTCCGTTCAGATTCATGGTCTGACGAGAAATCGAAGATCATGTCGGCCCGACATAGCGAATCTCAAGAGATTGAAGCCATCACGAGGCTCAGCTCTTGGCAAAGATGAGCTCAGTCTCGCGTTGAATATTGTCGGGCCGACATGTTCTTGGCTAGACTGGTCTGGGGGGGGGGGGGTCCAGGGGGAACCCAACCCCACCCCCCCGACCCTGGGGGGCCGGGTTGTT